>JAJOOJ010009146.1:0-109078 GCA_029582625.1 Solanum boliviense
CACCCCCCCCCCCCCCCCCCCACACACACACACACACACACTAGATAGTTTTAATTGCATGTAAATGACACAGAAGTCACTCTTTTATTGAAAAGTAAGGAAACCAAGAGCTAAAGTGTAAGTCATTCTTTTATTGAAAGCAAGTAAACTAATAGTTAAAGTCGTCCAAATTTTCCTACGGGAATTAATCCCATAATTTTTAACACCCGGGGTGAAAGTCAACCATTGGTCTATTCAAAATCGCCCCTCGGATTGGTGGTTCAAAATCCAAAATCCATTAGCTATGGAATCCAATTTTATAATCAAAAACCCTATTTTGATATCAATTGATAGGCCAGATCATCAATTTTACATTCCTAGGTCTAGGTTTCAAATACCTAATTTTAGCCTCTTAGAATTCATGATTTTTCAGTTCAAATCACATATAGATCAAGTATATCATTGGGTTTAACGTAGGGAGGTCATGCCTTGAATCTTAGCTCAAAATTCCATCAATTCAAATCCCATGCACGAGCTCCAAATCCCCAAACTAGTGTAAAAATGGCTATTGAAATTCGAAATCAGGGTTTTATATGCTACAGGTCCTCTTTCGTGTTCGTGACCCTTAGGCCAACATTTGCAATTCAGTCATTGTGGAGGCTTGCACGATTGCGGTCACAATCGCGTAGAAGGCTTGATCAGGGTTGACCTGACTTTTCTCTTCGCCGTTGTGCCCTTGGGCCTGGTAATTGCGATGAAAAATTCTTGTGTTCCACAATGGTGTTGCCCGGTCACAAAGAAAGCATCTGCACTAGAGAAATTTGCAATTCCAACTGTCCCCAAATGATGCCAAAGCACCCCCTAGCCCCTCGGGTCCCAACCCGAACATACCAACAAGTGTAAAAACATCAGAACCTAAGGAAGTCATAAATCATACAATGATACGTAAATACTCAAACAGATGGTCCTAAAACGTACTCAAATCTTGTATGCTTTACTGCTTGCTTTGGAATGAAGCAGTCCCTCTGCCTCCACAAGAAAAAAACGATAGACACACGAATAAAGTATTAAAAGGGAACTTGAAAGATGCAAAAATTAGTTCAATATGGCATCTTGGACCATTTCCATTCCAAACTATCTATAAAAAAGGTGCTGTTTATGTTCAGAAATTTGTATTCTGAAATCTTCGCAGTTATTATTGAAAACTTATTATACCACTTTTCCTTTCTTATTTGCAGTGGCTCCTTGGTTAACTAGAATTACAGAGAGAATAAATGAGAAATCGGGGTTATTTCCATCATCAATTAATCATGTGCTTATCAATGAATACCTTCCTAACCAAGGAATAATGGTTTGTTCTGAACACAAGCAAGCTGCGTTGCTCATTTCATTTGCTGCTTATTCTTCTTTCTTCCTTTTCCCCCATTTTCTACTTTTATCTCAAATATGTGTCCGCAAATTTATCTCTTTAGTTTTGTAACTCCTAATTCCTCACAAAGCTTTGAACACTTTGACATGCAGCTGTCTTTTCTTATATATTAAGTTACATGTTTAATCATGTTAGTTCTGGTTTCATAACTAAGAGGTCTGTATTGAAACCTATGTTGCTCAAACTCTTCAAAAATGTGGACGGGTGCATGTTGGATCCTCCTAAAATATTGTATTTTTGAAGGATCCAACACATGTGCAGCAACATTTTTGGAGAGTCCCAAGCAACTTAGATTGAAACTGCTAGATTTTGGATATAGCCTTATAAACAGGATAATAGCTTCTAAATAGTGAATCAGGATTGATTTCCTTGACTTTGGTTAACAAAACATTAATTTTGCTGACAAGAATGCCTCCACTACAGCCACATCAAGACGGACCAGCTTATTATCCAGTAGTGGCAATTCTTTCTCTTGGATCTCCTGTAGTTATTGATTTCACTCCACATCCTAATTTGAGCTGCCGTGTTGGTGCACATGGAAACAGTGCTGAGGACAAAATTTCTGACCAGGAGGCTGCTGTGATGAATTCTTGTGAATGGCTAGATAACTTCCATCCCTTTTCTATCATATTAATGCCTCGCAGTTTGTTGATATTCAAAGATATGGTGTACTTAGGTAAAACTTTCTGTTAGGGGTGGTTTCAACAGAACCACTCAATTAATATCAGAGTACCTTGAATATAGTGTCAATATTGTCCTTGAAATTTTAACTTCCATTTCTAGTGAAATAAAGGGCCCCCCTCTTCCCCCCTTCCCTCCAATCTTCTATTTGTTTGATTTGCCAAACCTCCAATACCAGTGGTCCAAATGCAACATAACTTGTCAATAAACACCCACATCTTTATTTTCAAAATCTATGATTCACCTCTATTAATCTCTGTTGGCATTTGTAAAGATGTCTCAATTAGTTGTTACACATATTTGTTACTAAGTATTTTCGATGTTTCTTGTTGTTCCAGACTACTTGCACGGTATAAAAGATACTGAGGTGCAGGGATGTAATGGGGTAAGATGAATAGCATTCCCGAGTGTGTAGTGGAGTTATGCTCGATAACACTTTCTGTAAAATGAGTACCTATAGTCTTTGTCTAATTGCACGCACTTCTTTTCCAGGCTGTAAATGTAACAAATGTTCAGAATCATGAAGTAGTTCAGCACTCGTCAGGTGCAGTGAAAGCACTTGATAGTGATGACACTGTCATTTGCAGGGCTAACACCAGAGTTTCTTTGACATGTCGAGTAGTAACAAAGGTTTATAAAAGTATTTTTAAGTTCTAGTTTCATCCAGAAAAGATACAAATCAATAGATGCAACACAGGGTGAGTATAGAATTGAGTCCAGGATAATTAAACCCACCCCTGCAGTTTTGTAATATTAGTATGATTGATGTATGACAGCTATTGTACAGTGAAAAACTCCATGATTTAACAATTTAAACGTACCATAGCTAGAGTAATCTATTCCTGTTCTTAATCTGTGCATAGTTATAACCATGTATTTATTCTCGGAGATCCTTTCTTGTTTCATTGCCTTCAAGAACTTTTTGTTGGACTTGCTGTCTAACCTTGTGCTGGGAAAGTTTAGGTTTAGTTACCTTCAGAACTATGGAGGACTTGATGGTATTTGTGCCTTTATGAACAGCAGCCAGACAAACACTTCTTTAATAGTGTTGAGAATATGTCTCAGGATATTGTAGAAATAAAACAGTTAGCTATTTTTAGGATTTTTAAATTATGTTATTAGAGTCCTATTTGACTTATATTTAGGAGTTAGTTCTTTTTATTTGTTATTTGAATTAAGTTGATAAGTTAGTATCTTATTTTTCTATTTTTAGTTAGGATCTATAAATGCAAGTCTCTGAATTATTAATAAAACAATCCCCTTTGATAATACTGCAGCATTTTTCTCTCTCAAAGTCTTTCTCTGTTATTTTCTTTATTTCTTTATTAAAAAACCAACAATTGGTAACTAGAGCCTTCTTCTTGAGGGACCTGTGAGTAGAAAAATAGATTCTGAAAATAGTTTTTTACGAATGGCTCCTCCTATTTTTGATGGTGAGAATTATCAACTATGGGCTGTGAGAATGGAAACTTACTTGGAGCCTTCTGATCTTTGGGAAGCCGTGGAAGAGGATTATGAAATTAATCCACTGCCAAATAATTTCACCGTGGCCCAGATCAAGAGTCACAACGAAAAGAAAATCATTAAGTCGAAGGCAAAAGCAACTTTGTTTGTTGTTTTTTCGACAACTGTTTTCACGAAAATCATGACTCTCACATCACCAAAAGAGATTTGGAATTATCTGAAGAAAGAATATGTTGGAGATGAAAGAATACGAGGAATGAAAGTATTAAATTTAATGAGGGAATTCGAATTGCATGGAATGAAAGAGTCAGAAACAGTCAAGGAATACTCTGACAGATTGCTTGGTATTATCAACAAGGTAAGATTACTAGGCACTGAATTTAAAGATACAAGAATTGTTGAAAAAGTTCTTGTTACAGTGGCCGAAAGACATGAAGCATGTATAACTACCTTGGAAAACACACAAGATCTGTCCAAAATTACCTTGGCAGAATTGTTAAATTCTTTGCAGGCTCAGGAACAAAGGAGACTTTTGAGGTAAGATGACATGGTTGAAGGAGCATTAGTAGCCAGCCACAAAACTCAAAGCAAGGGTAATTTTTTGAAAAATTACCCACCTTGTCAGCACTGTGGAGAAAATGGACATCCTCCATATAAATGTTGGAAAAGACCACATGCACAGTGCAAGAACTGCAAACAAGTTGGTCATGAAGCTGTGATTTGCAAAAGCAAATTTAAAAAAGATGAAACAGTTGCCCAAGTCACTACTGAAGAAGAAGAAGAAGAAGAAGACCATTTATTTGTGGCAACTTGCTTTTCAACCAAAAAATCTGATTTTTGGAGGATTGATAGTGGTTGTACAAACCACATGACATATGAAAGAAATCTTTTTAACTAGTTCATTCCTATGGAAAATAAGAGTCAGAATTGGGAATGGTGATTGTATTCCTGCAAAAGGAAAATGGTCTGTTTCAATTAAAACAAATTCAGGTACAAAAATAATTTCAAAGGTTCTTTATGTGCCTGATATTGATAAAAGTTTGTTTAGTGTTGGTTAGTTAATAGAAAAAGGATTTAAATTATTATTTGGAGACAAATATTGTCGAATTTTTTATTCTACTAAGCAAGAGATTGTACAAGTTGAAATGAGAGGTAAGAGCTTCTCATTTAATCCAACAGAAGATGCACACAAGCCTTGCAAAACAAAGGATGAATTAGCAAATTTGTTCACAAGGTCAATTTCAGATGAGACTACAATCTACAATTCCTGGTCCAAGGAGTGTTGAGAATATATCTCAGGATATTGTAGAAATAAAGCAGTTAGCTATTTTTAGGATTTTAAAATTATGTTATTAGAGTCCTATTTGACTTATATTTAGGAGTTAGTTCTTTTTATTTGTTATTTGAATTTAAGCTGATAAGTTAGTATCTTATTTTTCTATTTTTAGTTAGGAATTATATCTATAAATGCAAGTCTCTGAATTATTAATAAAATAATTCCCTTTAATAATACTGCAGTATTTTTTCTCTCAAAGTCTTTCTCTGTTATTTTCTTTATTAAAAAACCAACAAATAGCCAGGAGTAAAATTTGTGGTCTTAGTTATCAGTCAGCAAACACACATGCCCAGCAGCCCGGGTTGAGTGAGGCTGTTATTAATGTACTTGTAATATGACAAGAGGGAGTTGCTCCAATGGTAAACACCCCTCACTTTCAATCTTAAGATTATAAGCTAAAGGGAGCAGAGAAAGTGGGGGAGAGGGGTAAAAAAAATGTACTTGTAATATGACTGCATGGAACAAATTTCAAAAGTACAGTTGACAATATTTTGTTCACGTTCTGAATCGTAGTTTGTATACTTGTCTGACCTATTAGCTGCAGTACCATCTGCACTTAAACTTTCGTAAGGCGTAGGGACTAGGGACAGGTTTCTATTTTATGAAGATATTAACTTGGTTAGAAAACTATCAATGTTGAATGCTAATATAGTAAAATCTCACTAAATTAATATAGTTGGGATCGTGAAATATTATTATTTCGTAGATGTATTATTTAATCAATAATTATAAATTTATAGTGTTTTGAGACTCAATTATGTGATGTTGGGATAATAAGAGCTTTCAAGATGTATTATCGAAACATATTGTATCGTAGAATACTAAAAGGCTAGGAAGTGGGACATGAAATTGATCCAGAAAAGATTAATGTTTTGTATGCTATCAATTTAGCAATCCTTGCTTGGACGACAAATGTTCAGCAAGAGACAACAACAAATTATTTTCTACACTGCAAAAATTGTTTGGAGGATGAAATCTCAAAGAACTTGAATGAACCCATTTGTGAAATCGCCATTCATGAACTTGAGGTCATGATTAATGATCTCAGTTACCTCAATAAAATGGATGTAAATAACCTATTGGATTATCCAGGTAAAAATGATACATATGCAGAGTTCCAGAGCTTAGAAGAAATTGTGGATACAATAAAAAACAGTGTTGATGATGAAGTTGTAGATGATACAATGCTCTGGAACCAATTATGCATAAGGAAACACTTGTCGTATCTAGAACTCTTCATAATTTAATGGTGCAGCTCAAAAAGACAACACCAGAACTTTTGGATGCAATAAGGAAAGTTAGAGATGAACTTCAACTAGATTTTTAAAGTTTAACAAAAAAACAAATGTCACGACCCAGGGGTACACCCTAGATGTAACATGGAGTACTAGACCCCGAAAGGTCTAACACAAGCCACTTAGCATATCATAACATAGAGTAAATAGAAATGATGCAAACATTTTAAAACTTTTTCCATACAATCGAAGTCTTTTATAAAATCAAGTGGAAGTCTTTAACACTTTATCTCAAACCACTAAAACAACTTGAATAACTCTTTGGGACGTAGCCCATACAAAAATCTAAAACATAAAAGAATGACATAAAGGAAAGGTGATCACATCCTCGATGCTATGAGGACTCACCAAATCTTCAACTCCTTGCTCTACTAGAACCTAGCCATGAAAATTGAACTCAATATCGCCAGATCCTACATTTGATAAGAATGTAGGCTAGAGTATGCGTTAGTACAAACTGTACTAAATATGATAGCTAGCATAACATCATAAGAGCATAACATAAGGGTTAGGCAACAAAAGACATATACCATAATCATAAGAGATAACAACATAGTCATAAGCATAATCTCCAACATAGACATAATGCAAGCATTAGTCATCAAAAAGCATAGTCCATATACATAGTCAATACTTAGACCTTTATATCATAAGAGAACCACTTCATAAGTAACCTCCAAGTATACTTGTGCAATGCATGGATAAGACCCCATAATCCCATCCATGCTAAATATCCCCTTTGGCCATCATAATCATACTTACCATCTTATGGTCTCATCCTTAGCTTAATTCTCATAGACAAGGGAATCTTCACCTTTAGTCAACATATAAAGGAAGGCAACTATAGCAACAAACCAAGCTAAGCATACAAAATATAAGAGAACACTTCATAAGTAGCTTCAGACATACTTGAGCAATGCATGGATAAGACCCCATAATTCTATCCATACTAAGTACCACTTTAGGCCATCATACATACTCAATGGTTGGGGACTAGTCTCTCTTTACTACTTGCCACTACTCATTTAAGGTACTTCTCTACTTAGTACAAGGCAAGTTATTACACATGAATGATTACAATTTTATCATTTCAAGGCTACCAAGGAATAGCACCCTACTAGGCTAGACCAAGCTGCCATGGAAGGCATACTATCATGCAAGTCCAAGCTATTCAAGGAAGGGCACAATTGCTCCATCCTAGCTAACAATGAAATGATTTGGCTTAACCAAGTCATGCCACCATGCAAGTATTTTATGATACTAACCTTAGGAAGGGTATGATTTCACAATCCAAGGCTACCATGAGAACTCCTAACTCAAGCTACCATGAAATGACCTTATCTTACCAAGTCATCATTCATGGGAGTCTTGTCACTACTTCAATCTAACATAGTTCATACATGAAGCCTTTGAACACTAATGGGGTACTTCTTGAAGTATGCTTTAGTTCATCATGACGGCTTATTCGATCATGCGTGAGCATTTATCACCATCCATGTTTACTTTTACCATTAGATTCATTTTAGGTGAGTAAACCTTTCAACCTAGAATATTCATTATGTGAGAAAGACTTTCAAATCATGTTCATTATGTGTTCATGAGAATAACCTTTCAAGCAACACAACATCAATATCATAATCATTTACACTCTACTCTTAAAGTGTTCATAAAGTATTTACATTGATTCTATAAGAACATGTATAATCTCATATACTCATAATATAGGTCATGTGGATAAAGTCCTTCCACAATAATGCCATATACAATTCAACATACATATTGGCTTCACTCTCAAGGCCTTACCATTCTTAGTACATCATATTAGCTTTACTTTCAAAAACCCTAGTGATCTACATTCATGACTACAAGCCTTACTCTCAAAGATTTACCTCTTACAATGATCATATATATCTAGATCACAAGACATTATAGTCACAAGCTTCATTCTTGAGCAATTGTATTTATATCTCATCATAAAGGCTCAAGGTCAACATTCAATCATCATGATCCATCATATATACTTTAATCTAATTTAATTATTGTCTATATACTTTCATTATTAAAAAATTACTACACATGTCATCATCCCTAGAAGATCATCTCTAATTCCTCAATTTCCCTCTTTAGGGCACAAACCCACATTACTTCAATTTCATCAATTAGACTAGGGCTAGGCATAGAAACATGTAATTTCATCATAATAACATGATTCACTACTAATTCAATCATAAACAATCAATATCCACTCAATTGGATTTATACTTAACTTAACCCACAATATTGGAAGGAACCCTAACTTGAATTGGAGATTTCATCTTCACAATTGGGGGAATTCTAGGGGGCTCCATGGATGGAAGAATCTATGGATGAATAAGATAACATACCTTGATTATAAAGCCTTACAAAGGTTTCAACAATGGAGCCTTGACTTGACCTAGCTTGCTTCTCTTCTTCTTCTTCACTTTCTAGAGAGATAATATTTGAGAGGGAATTGGGTTTCTTTTGGGGGTCTTGAAATAATGATTTGGAATGACTTAATTAAGGGTCTAAAGTCTTTATATAGGTGGTCTAAGTAAGGTTAAAATGACACCACTTAAGCCCTAATTAATTCGAGAAAGTTCTACTAACCCCTCACTTAACCGTTTCAAACATGTACACTGCCTCGCCCACGAGACCACACCCATGGGGTGTGATGGTCATCCGTGGGTGGTGGTCTACAAGTGAAATTTTGGAACCCTGACCCACGAGGCCATCCACGAGGTGTGGACCCCCCTACAGGACGTGGGTCTCTTCGTGGGTGCACTGCCTTGGGCAGTTTGCTAGGGTCCTCCTCAAGGACCCTTGATTGGTCCTTGGGGAGTCATACCTTTACGTTCTAACCCAAAATCCTTCATTCTAAGTACGGGAAGTTAAATCTACGACTCTAGCCCTCATATCAAGCTCTAGTTGATCTACTAAACTACGAGAGGTTACAATAAAACACAATAGAATCACATTTCATTAAATTGTCTTAGACATATTTGTACTTTAAAAGAATTATTAATTTAAAATATTAACAGGACCATATATTTATATGAGGGTCTTCTGAAAATATATTATCTTATCGAAATAAGTGATTTTTTCTATTGCCGAAATCGAGACCGGCAGAAAAATATTATCTTAAAAGAATTATTAATTTATCGAGTATTAATTTAATGAGGTTTTATTGTATTTGTTGAAGCGTGAGAATTGGAAGTTGTGGCAGGAATCGTTAGCACGTTATAAGTCACTATTGTGGAGATATGTCATCACCCAAATTCCTTAGCCGCTACTGGCACCTAACGAGTTACCATACACTTGGTTGAACCATTCTCTCAAGTTGCTTTTTCTACCACAACTTCCACTACATCTTCATATCATAGACAATATGGAAAAGGGTTAAAAATATTTTTGAATTATATGAAATTGAACAACTATATCTCCCATTAATAGTTTGGACAAACAATACTCATGCCGTTAATATTTTGGTTCAAAAATGTCAGTTCTTTCTTTTGGATAAAAAATATTTCATCTCTACGTGTGTGTGTGTATATATATATATATATACTTCCTTAAAAATATGAAATCCCTAACTTGAATGTTAAGTTACTATAATACCCCCAACTGAAAACACCTAATTTAGTATATCTTATATATTTACATTTATATATATTATATTAAAACAAACATCTTTTCTCATTGAAGGATTGTGGCTTTTCTGAAAGGTTGGACTTTTTCTGAAGGTTGTAACTATAACACCTCAGATTCAAGAAGATAGAGAATTTAGCCTTTTCAGATATTCGATACCCTTTCGACGGAGGCCATCCACGACACATGGAATGACCCACAGATCGTAGGTGGTGTTTGTGGGTTGGCCGGTAAGTTTTTGTAAAATGTCAAGTTTCAGTGCTTTTTCAATGGTCCAGCAGGACGGTCCATTGTTCAATGCACGAATCGTAGATAGGTTCCGTATACTAGTCCCAGACTTTGAAGGATTTTTGGGTTGAAAATGGAGAACAACGATTGGGACCCATAGTTCGTCGACTGGACCATGGTCCGTGGGTGGGTCCCCTCGTTGGAGGACCAAAGTTGGTAGTCTCTGATCCAAACGACACCCCAACAGGACGATCTGTGGTTCGACCTACGGACCGTCGGTCAGTCCATCGTCTGGGTCATCACTTATTAGTTTCAGGGGCTTTCGGGTCTTTTCCTAGTAAGTCTAGCCTAATACTATGTCATATTACCCTTCACCAAAACTACTATATAAGTGTTTAACTCCAAAATTTCCCAATTGAAATTCATTCTCTAAAATTTACAAAAGAAGAACAAGTCTTCCTCCCAAATATTTTCCTCTCTAGAAAACTTGAAGAAGAAGGGTCCTAGCTAGGGTTTGCAAGTCAATTCTCCAATTCCTCAATTGAAGTTAAGTAATTGGCATTGAGGTATGATAGTTTTCATCCATGAATTCCTTTCGTTTATGGAGTTCCCAAATCCTCCTATTTTCAAAGTTAGAACTCCCCAATTGAGTTAGAGTTTTCTTCTATGTTATGGGTTTTCTTAATTGTTGATCTAATTGATTGATTTATGAGCTATGATGCATGAATTGAGTTAATCTCATGATTTTATGATGATTCCCCGTGAACCCATATAATTCTCATGTTTTCCAAGTTATGAGCATATAATGTGGGTCTTGAATTATGAAAGAAGAGTTTTATGAAATCAAGCATGAATGGATAAAATTACATGACTTTATAAGGAATTCCTATGAATCCATGTCTAACTCATGTTTTCTAGACGTTAATGATTGAAAGTGGGTTTTAAACCTTGAAAGGTAAATTATGAAATTATGCATGTTCTTATGTAATCGATGTAAATATTCTAAGGATACTTTGAGAATAAAGTATCAATTATGTTGTTGTTGTTGTGTTGTTGAAAGGATTTCTCATACACACCTGAAAGCATGATTGTTAAAAGATTTCTCACATAATAAGGGTTCTTAGGGTTGAAAGGTCTTCTCCCCTAAAATGAACCAATGAATGCTAAGAAGTTATGCTAATGTTGAGGCAAGAGGCGATTACCCATGCCATACGATATAAAGACAAGAGGCGATTACCACTGTCACATGATGTAAGGACAAGCGAATATAACCTATGTTCCTTTATGAGCTAAGATGAATAGGATTAAGAACTATTCTGTGGAAGTTAAGCTTAGAACCGAGTGGACAAGTGGCAATCACCCTTGTCCCATAGCTATGTGCCAACATAGGATTGTCTAGATAAACATTAGCTAGTGGATCCACAATAGCTAGAAGTTATTGGTCCTTACTGTGGCAAGTAGGACACCTCTTTTCGATGTGGGGTTGACATCAGATTTCATGTTTCTAGCTCACATGGTCTTATATGTTGGTTAGCTACTTCCCAGAAACAAGTAAAGTTATGATGAACCAAGGTTACTTCAAAAAGTATCATAAGTATGTTTCAAGATGATGTTCACTTGAATTGATCATGGTTTATGACTTATGTTTTCTAACATTCAAGATTTATGTTTTAGCTTGATCATTGCATGCTCATGAAAATGTCCTATTTTGGCATGATTTAAATGTTTAGATGCATGGCTATTATACTTAGTAAATGTTTGTACTAACGCATACTCTTGCCTAAATTTCCCCAAAATGTAGGGTCTGACAGTCAGGCTTTTCAGTTTTGTGGCTAGAGGTTGATTTGAGAGATTTTGAGCTTTGGTGAGTCCTCATGCTTTGAGGACAGATTTTTATCGTTTTCAGTTTTCTTTCTTACTTTCAGTTTTGGACATGATGTATGGGCTAGGCACAATGTCATTCTTATGTACTAGATGGCTAATGAGACACATGTTTAAGCTTCCGCTTTACTTCTATAAAAACTTTTGGGACTTGAAATGTTGTTCTTTATATCTTTTGTTCTATTTCTTATGTTATGAATGCTAAGTGGTTTGTATGGGGCCTCTCGGGGTCTTATACACCATGTTACACCTAGGGGGTACCTTGAGTTATGACAAACTTGGTAATCAAAGCACAAGGTTTAGAATGGTCCTAGGATGTCTTATAAGCCACGTCGAGTAGAGTCTTGTTCATGAGTGTGAAGCGCACTACATTCATGAATAAGAGACTACACGATATTTAAGAAACTCCACTTCTTTCATTACTCTAAAGTCGTGAGATAGAGTTTAACTCTATAAAGTCTCTCATCTAATCCTTATCTGATGCTCTACAAGATATGGCTACTGGAAGAGCTTATGCTAGAAGAAATTTGAGGGAGAATCCTTTGGTTGAGCAAGTGACTAATCAAAATTTTAGGGCAGCCTTTAAAGTGTTGGCTCAAGCCGTGAAGGCTCAAGCCAATAGGGAGGTTGGAGTTTCGGTGAACCCAAATGTGGGTACAACGGCATCTAGAGTGAGGGACTTCGCTAGAATGAATCCCCCGGACTTTCATGGTTCTAAGGTTAAGGAAGATCCTCAAGAGTTCATTGATGAGGTTTACAAGGTGTTGATGATCATGTGAGTAACATTGGTGGAAAAGGCAGAGTTGGCCGCTTATCAACTTAAGGGTGTTGCTCAAATTTGGTTCAACCAATGGAAAGAATGGAGATCGGAAGATAAGGGTCCTCTTTATTGGGAAAAATTCAAAGTTGCTTTCCTTGATAGGTTCTTTCTCCTTGATATGAGGAAGGCAAATGTGCTTAAATTTATCAACCTTCGTCAAGAAAGTATGAGTGTGAAAGAGTATGATTTGAAGTTCTGATTAACACTCAATACACCTCATCCAATTCTAGGTGTAGACGATTGCTAACTAGTATGAAACCCAACAAAGAGTTGGTGTTGAACCTATAGAGAGTGGTACGTGTTAAAATTCAGTTATGAAGTTATAAAAGTGGTCTAATCGGTTATAGGAATATAAATTATTGAAAACATGTAAACAAGCCTAAGGGTTTGACAGTAAATGTCAGATGGGGGGTTTTGATTGCCAATTATCAGCTAAACAGAAATGAACACAAAGGAAATAACAATATAGATAGAGATTTTTGGGATGTGATCGATTATAGGCTAATTTCACTATATAGGTAATTGAAATTACTAACGATTTGCTAAACTTCAGTGGGTAGGCTAGACTGTAGGTGTAATAGTTTTCTCTCAAACAACTACTACGAATCAGGTGAGTTCTCTCGAACTTCAACAAGCATATCAATAATAACAACCCAAAACCTTAATTCATCTACTCTCTCGAGCTATATAGGTAGAATCGAGTTTAGGATTTAATCTTTCGAGCTAAACCCATATCAACACAATAACTACAACCATCAATCAAAAGCTTTGAATCTAAAACCTTTTTTTCAAGCAAGCCCAGAATTCTAAGTTAGGATTGCATTGACAACTACAATTCATAGATTAAAACAAAGCTAACAATTAAATCCACTTCAATTAAGCATTTAAATCAGTAAATAACAATACCCATAAGCTAATTCAGTCCACAATCACATGATCACACCCCAAGAATTGGGGTTTTAGCCAAACATCATAAAAAGATAAAAACAATTACCAACTAGATTAACCATCAACTGGGTAAAAGTCTCCAAGCCTTTACAATGCTCCAAATTGATTAAGTTCAAAAACCCACTTACAAATCCTCAAATTCAAGCTTAAACCCTCAAAGTCAACAATGAAAACTCAAAAACTAAGAGAAATTTCTAACTCTCAACTTGGGGATTCGAACTCGTCATTCTTCATTTTAAATTTCAATTTATAGTGCCCAACTTTTTGGCTTGAAAGATCATTGGACGAAGTAAGTCGCACCTCTCCAACCAGATCGGTGATCCGCCCTTTACTCCCTTCCATCGCCAATTCACATTGGCAATCAGTCTTCTAGGTTATGTGACATTAGGCGATCCAAGTTGTTGTCACGGAGTCATTCGACGATCCTTCGACTGCCCATTCTTGTCGCCAAATTGGTTCTTCCCCAGGGCTAGCACACTGAACTTTGGGCGAGCCAAAGAGCAACTCGGCGGTTCGTCGAGTGGTCTTGGCGATCATTAGGATCGCTTTTCTTCACTTTTTCATCTTGTGTGTTCCTTTTTGCCCGGTGGTGTCCTTGCATTGCTCCTTAGCCTTCAATGCTGCAAATCAACACTTAAACATCAGTTTAGAGCATAATTTGAAGACACTTATACTCTCAAAACAAAGCCATAAATGAGTCGAAATCTTAGACTCATCAACACCCCCAACTTAAACTTTTTGCTTGTCCTCAAGTAAAAACTCAAGATCAATCAGTTCAACAAGGATGTCTACAAACAATGTTGCTTAAGACTCAACATAAATGCACACGACAAGGTTCAACCTACACATATAATGATCAATTGTGCATTCAAAGTTTCAAATTGTAACTCACCATTATCAAGTGTACTCAAGATCACAATGCTTGCTTCAAATGCAAGTTCAAGTTCAACAAAGGTATTTAAATACCCTCACACAAAGATGATTTCATATTCACACAAAGTGTCTCAACAATTTTAAAGTCCCGGAATCACATACAACTCTCACACTCACAAAGATGAACACATGCATGACTCCACCCATAGGTTTGCCCTTATTTTTCAATCAACATTCTTTTAAGCTCACTCAAGATCAGAAAGGTCTTTATAAGGCTTGTAACAGGGCTGAGTGTCAAGGTATGGTCATTTAGGTTTAGTGGCTTCTACCTTCATGAAGTATGGCTTGAATATCACTTTTTCTCCTTCTCTTTCATATTGAAACATTATCATAATCCACCCCATTATTTAACCAAACATGAGTTACCGGACACCCCATTTCTTTTGCTATTTTCATATACTTTATTTCACAACTTTTTTTCTTTTTCAGTCTTTCTCTTTTTTTTTCTCTTTCTTTTTTTTTCACATGGAGGGGTTCCATCTTTTTCACAGCAATCCATCAAATGAGGAATTTTTCACACTTCTTGACTTTCCTTCTTTTTCACCACACCCCCAACTTAGGTTTTTGGCCTAAGTTGGCTATTCAAACGAACCAATACTTTATGAAAGTTATAGGTGATGGGATAAATAGGTCAAAGTTGTTCATGTTTCTTCCAAGAAAAGGATAGGCTCAAAAGATGCCAAGAAAGGTTCACACATCTCACAAGGTTGGCCACAAAATGGTATATTATCAAATTGGTTCACTCTTTAAAATTGTTGCCTAAGATCATTTCAATTGCTTGCTTCACTCAATCAATCGGACTAACGGGGCAAATTCTAAGTGTCATTAAGCACAATGTTCAAGGCAACCTCACAACACAAGACATTGATACGATTAAAACAAGACTCCACACTTTCTAGCTAGCGTGCAATGTTCATCAGAAGAGACTTAATCGACAATCGGCTAGTCACAACGAGATGCTCAAAGTTTACATATTGCCTATGTAACTTAGTTTGCCTCACCGTAGCCACACAATCATTTTGTTCTATTAAGAGCACTATTCAAGTCATCGGTATTAACCGTAACCGACACTCAAATTTGCACAAGAACAACTACAATTACACACAAAAGAGGTGGAATTTTTTTTAACGTGGTCCAAAGCCATTTTCATATCCAAACAATGGGCCACAATTTATCAACAATCACAATCCCACAACCAAGATATATATATATATATTCACAAAGACACAATAAAAATCAGCCCAATCTTCACAAAACAACCTAAAATAGGTAGGTATGGAAATATCTCACCCCCAAACAAAATACACAGTTGTCCTCAAATGCAAATCAAACAAAAAATAGTCTAAAACTGAGCATAAAATGAGGCAAAGAAAATCATCATGTTAGGCTAGGATTGGGGTGAAGTCTACATGTCTGCTACTCCCTCTATCTGGGCATCAGTGCCAAGTGTGTCAACATCCTTGACTCCATTGGAGCCTACCATGGAAGTGTCTCAGAGCGATGCCTGTCTAGCAGTCTCAAATATAGCACCCTCCAAGTCCGCCAAGTCCTCATAGACTATCTCCTCACGATCACCAAGCTGCTTCTCATCCCTTTTAGCCTCAGAATCAACATCACCATCATAATCTCTAGCCATATCTCCGATCGTAGTAGCCGGAGGCACATCAGAACAAGCTGGAATCTGGGATCTCCACAGTACCGAATAGTATCGACAAGTTAGTGGACTTTAGCCCGTCTACATCTCTACGGAGCCCAACAAGATCGTCCTTCAAGGCCGTCACAGCATCAGCAGCTCCCTGTCCCCTCTTACACTCCTCCACTCTCACAGTAAGAACATCTAGGGCCAACTTGTGGCCATCAATCTCAGCTATGAGGGGTTCTAATGCAGCAGTAATCCCCTCTCAATCTTCCTAGGTATAACAACCTCTAATCGAGAGGCACGCACATCGGCATATTGGGACAAATAGATCTTGTAAAGCATCACCTAGGTGATAGAAGGTCGGGAAGCAGAAGCAGCAACAACAAAAGATCTAGGGGGAAGGGGTGCATCAGAAGTACCAGGAGTCTCAGAAGGAGAGGAGCCAGAAGTACCTGAAGGCCCACAGGCTTGAGTAGGCATGACTGCCTCTGTAGGTAGTATATCAATGTCGAGCTCCAAGGATGTGTCCACCTTGGCTGCCCTCCTCCTGTCAGCCTCGTCCCATATGTACTTAACCTCTATAGACCGAATGTCTGTAGATGAGGTGGGTGTCACCTCGACATCTCTTTGCTCATCTCTAGGAACATGGGCGCGTCTGCACAACTCGGTGATGAACACTGGAAACAGAAGTGATGTCTGACGCTACTTGGCCCTCATAGCCATCTCCTGCTCTATCAATAACCCCAGATTCAACTTCTGGCGAGCAATGATAGGCCCTAGGCACGCAGCCTTCAGGTGGTTGATGTAACGTTTCAAGCACACCTCATCCAATTCTAGGTGTTCAACGATCGTAAATCAGTATAAGACCCAACTAAATGAGTTAGGGTCGAATCCCACAAGTAGCGATACGTATTTCAGATTCAACTGGGAAGTAAGAATGCGGTCAAATCATTCATAGGAATAAAAGGTATCGAATAAAGACATCATTCAAATCAGGAGGTGACACGAATGTCAAATGGGGGTTTTGGTTTTAATTATCAACTACAAACAACAGTCACAATAATACGAGTTAACAATAATGAGACGGGTTCTTGGGATGTGTTGATTATAGGCTAATGTAGAGATATGGATCATTGCAACTATTAGAAAATAGCTAGATATTAGTGAGTAAGCAAGGTTGTAAGGGAGGTAAATTTTCTCTCGAACAATCTACCCCGAATCAAGTTGATTTCTCTCGAACATCAACAAGCATGGAAAATATGAGCAACCCACACCTTAGTCCATTCACTCTCTCGAGCTGAATGCGTGGAAAAGGGTTTAGGATTCACTCTCTCGAGCTGATCCCAGGTCAACCCAATACCCATAAACCATCAATCGAAAACCTTAGTTCTTAAACCTCTCTCTCGAGCAAGCCAAGAACACAAAGGTAGAATTGCATTTGCAACTACAATTCTTAAATTAAACCACAATAAATGATTGAACTCACTTTTAAATAGCATTTACACTAACAATTAGCAATACCCATAAGCTAAATCAGCCCATAATCACATAATTACACCCCAAGAATTGGAGTTTTAGCTAGACATTATAAAAAGGTAAAAACAGTTACCAAATTAAGTTTCCATCAACTGGGTAAGAGTGATTTCGTCTTTACAATGTTCCAAATTGATGAATCTCAAAGACTCACTTCCAATTTCTCAAAAGTGAATTTCTTCAATCCTCAAAGCTAAGGAAAACTAGAGAACACTGTCTCCAGATGTTCAAAACTTAATAAAAAATGGTTCTAAAGAGTAATTCTCCCTAAACTAAATGTTCAAAAACGTATTTTTAGTCGCCGTAAATAAGCTACGAAAGCTCATTCGGTGAAGTAAGTCAAGCTCGCCGAACCACTCGGCGAGCTGCCTTTTGGTCACTTCCATCGCCCTTCTACTTTGGCATTCAACATCCTCAAGGTCTATAACTTTGGGTGATCTAACACTGCATCGCTGAACTAGTCAGCGTTCTGCCCACTGCTCTTTTTTCTCGCCGACTTGGTTTCTTCCCTCAAAGCTTAACACACTGGAAATTTAGGCGGTCAGATAGCCATTCGACGATTCGGCAAGTGAACTTGGCGATCACCAGGCTTCCTTTCTTCATCCTTTCAGCCTGTTTTGTTCCTTTTTGCTTGTTAGTGTCCTTGTTTTGTTCCTCAATTCAAATTCCTGAAAATCAAGAGTTTTACATCAGTTATTGGCATAAAATAAGCATTTGAGGACACTAAATCTATATAAACAAAGCCCTAATTGAGTCCAAATCTTGGACTCATCAGTGGCGGAGGATGGACTCATTCTAGGACGACATGATTGTGCTGCTGATAAACCCGAACAAGTAGTAGCTGCCACATTAAGATCCTTCTTCTCTATTGGCGCACCAGCCTCAATCCACCTCGAGGTGGCATCGGAGATAAGGGGTGCCAGCCACTCCTTGAAGTCCTCCAAAGTCTTCCTCTGGACCAAATATATGTAGTTGTGCATGATATCCAAATAGCATCCCAGCACAACATTGATGTCTGAACAACGACATTTTACCTTCTTGCCACGTTCCATCACAAAATCAACAGGTCTGAAGGTACTGACCTTCTTCTTCCATTTCGACACCATGTCTCCGTAGGCCGAATGGAATTCCCGAACCCAAGTGGGAATGTAGGGGAACCGAGGCTTGGTAAATATCTCAAACTTGTGGAACTTGAGAGTGTTCCACACTTCTGGGTACCTTTCCACCAAACCGTCGGTGGACAATCTCTTTCCCTCAAGAATGGTCCTCAAACCCTCAACCTTTAGTTGGTTGAGTGACCGTTGAGGAGGACCCTGAACAGGTGGTACCTGCACTACTTTCTGTAATACCCCAAAAATTTGTAGGCTAAACTATAGCTTAACCTGAGGGTTAGAGTCATGGATATAACTACCCGTACTCAAAAAGAAAAGTGTGGTGATTTTTCAGAACCTCCAGGTGTGACCCACGATGGAAAACCACGGGCCATGGTTAGATCCACGCCACGTGGGTGAACCCATTGGTGGGCACCTAGGAGGCTGTCTGAAGTAGTGACCCATGAGACCAGGACCCACACCTCGTGGATGGGTCCTCGATCCGTAGATGGGGGATACTTGGTTAGGGTCCTGAAAACCAAGTCCCAAACCACCATCCACGGTTCACCAGGAAGGACCGTTGGTCTATCCACAGTCCATCAGTGAGGTCTCGCGAGTGGGGTCTGAGGGACGGTTAAGTTGAGGGCTTAAGGGTCTTTTTCGATTTTAATTAGGATTAAGTGGTATCATTTTACCCTAATATAGACCACATATATAAGGACTTTAGACCCCTAAATTAATTCATTCAACTCATTACTTCCAAAACCCCAAAAGAATCCCCAAATTCATCCTCTCCAAATATTCTCTAGGTAGAACTTGAAGAAGAAGAAGAAGAAGGAAATTGGAGCTAGGGTTCAAGAAGCAAGGTTCTTCACACCAAATTCATTGAGCTTTGTCTATTAAGGTATGGTAGTTTTCATCCATGGAAATAATTCATCGTTGGAGTCTCTTCAAAATCTCAATTTCAAAGATAAAAATCCCCAAATGTTAGGATTTGATTCTAATGATTAAATTAGGTTAGATTAAGCATGAATTTATGATTTCCTATGGTTTTCATGATGAATACCCAAGAACCCATGAAATTTCCATATTTCTCAATTGTGACCTTGTGATGTGGGTCTTTGTTGATGAAAGAAGAATGTTATGAAATTATGCATGTAGTGATTGGGCTGATTGAATTATGATGATATCTATGTGTAATGTTTGAATTATATATGTGTTGATTGAAAGTGAGCTTTGAACCTTGAAAGAGCAAAATATGAGAATTATGCATATTTTCATGAAATCTATGTAATTGCTTTTAGAACACTTTGAGAGTGAATTGTCTATAATTAAGATGTAGTTATTGTGTTGTTGAAAGGATATTCTCATACACACACCTATGCATGAGTAATGAAGGTTCTAGGGTTGAAAGGCTTTCTAACCTAATTGAATCTAAATGCAAGTAATCATGGATGGTGAAAGGTTTTCTCACGCAGGATCTATAAAGTTGTCTTAATTAATATACCTTGAATCGGTAGGACAAGGGAAACCTTTCATGAGTAATTAAAAAGCTATCTTAATTAATGTAACTTGAATCGGTAGGCCACTGCCACCCTTTCATGAGTGACTAATGAACTATTCTAATGATTTGACTTGAACCGGTAGGCCAATGGCACCCTTTCATGAGGAATCAATGAGCTATTTTAGTAATGTACCTTGAATCGGTAGGCCAAAGGCGCCCTTTCATGGGTTATGGAGTTACGTCAAGATTTAATAACTACTCTGTGGGAATGAAATGCTTAGTATCGAGTGGATATTGTATGAGATGGAAGCTCTCCCGTAGTAAGGCTAGGTTTCTAGAAGCAATCTCTTGAGATGGAAGCTCCCCCGTAGTAAGACCGAGTTTCTAGTAACAATCTCCTTATCCCATAAACTATGTGCCCTCATAGGTTAGTAGCTAGTGGATCCACCTAAGCTAAAATTATGGTTATACCTTAGGCAAGTAGGAAAACCCTTTTCGGTGTGGGTAACTGATGAGTCCACAATTTGGACTCATTTAAGGCTATATTTTGATAGAATTAGTGTCCTCAAATGCATATTTTGTCTCTATATTTAATGAAAATCCTTAAGTTTCAGGTATTTGAGTTGAGAGACAAAACATGGATGCTATTGAGCAAAAAGGAACAAAGTGGCTGAAAGAAGGAAGAAAAGACGGCCTAACGATCGCCTAATCCATTAGGCATGTCGCCAAAAGGCCTACAACCTCGACTAATGTTCCAGTGTGCTTAGCCCTGAAGAAAAAGTTCAAGTCTGCGAGGAAAGGGAGCAGTCTGTGAATCGCTAAGCAGTTCTGCGAAACATCACCATATCGCTCGATGATTCAGAACACAAAGATGCTGAAGGAAAAAACTAAAAGGCGAGGTACCATACTAAAGGACGGATCGCCGAGTAGTTCGGTGATCCCGATTAACTGCACCGAGTGGATCCTTCGCAGGATACTTTTTGACAGCTATAAATACCCGCTTAAATCTGTAGCTTAGTATCAAGTTATTGGAGAACTAAGTTTTAGAATTGAACAATTTTTACATTTTTGGAGACATTGTTCTTGAGCCTTGAAGATCCAAAGGGTTTCAACTCCAAGAAATTGGAAGTGGGTCTTCAAGAATCTTCATCCTTGACGTGTTTAAAGACTTTATTTATAGTACCCATTTGGTGGTAATACCTTTTGGTATCGATTTTAATCTCTTTTTTATGTCTAGCTAAAACCCCAATTCTTGGGGTGTGATTTTGTGAATATGGGTTAGATTATCTGTTGGGTCTTGCTTATTGATGGTTTATTTGTTGTTTAAATGTGATTTCATTTAGTAGTTGTGTATGAACTTAATGGAGTTGTAATTGCAAATATGATTTCATCTTAGTGTTTTCGGCTTACTCGAGAGAGTGGTCGTAAAACTAAGACTACTAAATTGATAGCTGGTGGTATTGGGTTCAGCTCGAGAGAGTGAATCCTAGTCCTTCTCCCACACATTCAGCTTGAGAGAGTGAATGGGCTAAAGCGGAGGCTGTGCTTAAAGTGGCAACTCGGTGTTCGAGAGAAATCCAGTCGATTCGGGGTAAGTTGGTCGACAGAGAATTTGCCCCCACTATATTCTAGCCTAGTCACAAATACTCAACAATTTACTATCAAAAGCATGTACCCGACAATTTAGTTTATCCCGTATTCCTATCACATCCCAAGAATCCCATTTCTCTATATCACGTTCTTTTATTTTTACTATTTTTTAGTTGTTACTCGACTACAAACCCCATTGATAATTGATGCTTGCGTCATCCCTTTTAGATTTAGTATGCTTATACTCGATAATGTTTTTCGCTACGGTTAACTGTAGCATTTTTTGCGCTTAACCATTAATTTTCAGGAACCTCTCCCTTGGGACTCGACCCCAACCCATTCGGTTGGGTTATATTACTATTGTACGATCGTAGACACTCGAATTTGAAGTTGTTCCTTGATTACGCATACATCATTAACATCGGATTCCGTGTTAAGCTCACATGGTCTCATGTCGGTTAAGGCTTATTTCCCACAATAACAAGAAGTTTAATAATGAACTTAGTCTTGCTTAAAGTGGCATCCCGTAGTGTTCAAGTAATCATGAACTAAGACATGCTTCGAGAAGTATCCCGTAAGTGTTCAAAGGTTTCAAGATAATGCTAGCTTGCATTCAAAATGATGTTTATGACTTTTGTGTTTCCACTATCTTTATGATGATTATTAAACTTGATAAATGGCCTACTTTCAAATGAAATGTCCCTTTTAGCATGTTTTCAATGTTTTTATGCATGTATGCATGACTATCATACTTGGTGCATTTTTGTACTAACACCTACGTTTCCTATATTTTCCTCAAGTGTAGGGTCCGGTTCTCGAGGTGATCATCCTAGTGGCTAAAACTTGTACTTGCATATCTTCCTAGCTTGTTGGTGAGCCCTCATTGTTCGAGGACGACTTTTTCCCACATTGTAGTTTCATTTCATGTATTTCCCTTTTGGACATGTTGTAAGGGCTAGGCCATATTTCATTTGAACATTGTAATAGATAGCTATGTTGAGACTTAGAGTCTAGATTTCCGCTTTTCTTTTATGAAAATTTTATACTTGGAAATGTGTTTTTACTCTTATTATTCTATTGCTTATGTTATGAAGACTAAATGGCTTGTATGGAGTCCTTTGGGGTTCTATACGCCATGTTACATCTAGGGGGTACCCCTGGGTGGTGACACTTTCTGTACTGGAGAATGTACTGGAGCTGAAGTTGAGGGGGTAGGCGTCGGAGGCACTAGGATCCTAGATGGATCGTTCATTGAATTAGAGCATAGCTCCATTCTCCTGGCCTCAAGTAATTGGTCATCGTTAGGCTCAGAGATGGAAGCTTGAGAATCACTCTGTGAGTTACCCTTACTGTCGGATGTAGTGAGGTGTGTCTAATAGACCCCCTCACTGTCTGAGCTTGCCTCAGCAGGTGGCACAACTACGGGATCCTTGCCCTTTCCTTTGCCTCCCTTTGGAGGTAGTTTTGTAGCCTTTTCCTTGGAAGCAGTTGGTTCCTCATTAATCACAACTCCGCGTGCCCACTTTCGGGGCAACATGTCTCTACCAGCGACATTAGGTCTAGCCATTCATGCAAGAATAAGTGGGAAACGTTAAGAAAAATCTCAGAAAAGTAAACTGCTGGAAGACTCACAGAACCAATCGGTAAGTCGCCGAACAACTTTAGCGAGCCAAGCCGGGCTCATCGAAAGATACAATGCAAAAATTGCCAAAATATTAAGCTGGTTGGCGATGTCCAGGGCCTTTCAGTGAATCACCGACACCTTTAAATGAACTAGAAGTAGCTCGCCGAAAGTTACAAATTAATTTTAGGGAAAAGGGGCAGAAGGGCGATCAGAAGGTACTTTCAGTGAGTCATGAGGGAACTCGACGAGAACATGCTTATCGCTGAAAGTTACAGCACTCAAACCCACAAAATAGAGAAATAAAGGGCGATCTAGGGGGACTTAGGCGTACCGCCGAACCATTCGGCGCGCTCGACACAGCTCGCCAAATGACCCTTCGTGCCAGTTTTTCACTCCTTTCTTCAAAATCAAGCCCGCAGCCCACGATAACAAAATTAAACACCAAAAACAAAAAATTAACATTAGACCCATAAGACCCATGCCTTGGGGATACTCAAACCTCCCCTGATTTGGCCAAAATTGGCCAATTGATGTCTTTTTCCCTTATGAAGACGTCAACCGCTCTATCATTGGACAATTTTTGACAATTAGCACAATTCGGAGTTACTCAAACTTCAGCCTGCTAAACCCAATACATAAACAACACAACCCAATAATTTAATCAACTATCAACAAGTCGAGAGGAAAGGACGATCGACAAGTCATCGAATGATCGGCAAAGCCTGACTTTCCTTGGTGATCGGCCCAAAAAAGCCACACCTCAGATTAGTATAAATTGATATTTGAAGAGAGAGAATCATTCAGAAATTATGAAGAACAAAAGAAAGAGAGCAAAAATACTGCTATTGTTAGTTTTGGGTAATTTTAGCAAGACTTTTCAATTGGGTATTGTAATAGAGAAGTTATTATTCATCTTAGACTTTTGATTTTCAAATACCCAGCCATGGAGTTTGTGGTAGGTAGTGAATTTCTTTCTTTTGTGATGATTGGCTACAACCCCGGTCTTGGGGGTTTGACAATGTAACCAATTGTTGTGATTTATTTAATGGGTGTTAGTAATTATTGATTTTCAATGTTAATATGAAATGTCTGAGTTTTTACTGTGGTTTAACTCATTTATTGTATGTTTATTGCAATATACCTCAGGGTTTTATGCTTGCTTGAAAGAGAAGTGTAGAGCTAAGGTAGTAGTTTGGTATCCATAGCTAGTGGTCCTTGTTGATTTCAGCTAGAGAAAGTGAAATCCAATAGTCATCCTTTGTATCTAGCTCGAGAGAGTAGATTTGATGAGAATGTGCGCTGGTCTTCTTATGGAATGCGTTGAGGTTTGAAGAACTCAGTGGAAATAAGGTAATTGTTCGAGAGAAAAACGCCTTATCTAAAGCCAGTCCTACCCATGACGAATTAACATTGTTGGTTAGTGATTTGCACCCGTTGAGTTGAACTTCGCAGCTAGTTAGTCAATCCCCCAAGCATTGTTTCCTCATTTGATTGTTTCTTGTTGATTGTTGTAGTCTAAAAGTTGCTCGCGCTACATAGTGGCTACGTCTTAAATTTTGGTTCATAGTTTCCTAAAACTTTTGTTCTTTCAGCTGCAAAGGTCACCACCATAACTTCACTTTTGAATTCAAAATAGAACTACTCTCTGTGCGATAGACTCCAACTTTTTTGTTGGATTTTACTGCTTAACGACCGTCTACACCTAGTATCGAATGAGGTGTGGTTGATATGTTAATCAATTTCTCTTTGGGATTTATGCTTAGCATCGAGTGGACAAGTGGCGATTAGCCATGTCCCATAACTATGTGCCACCCTATGTTTGTCTTAGATAGACATTAGCTAGTGGATTCACTTAAGCTAGAAGTTTATGGTTCTTACCTTGGCAAGTAAGGACATCTCTTTACGGTGTGGGATAAACACATCTCTTAATGGATATCTTTCCAAAATAATGAACTAAGGTTACTTCTAGATTTATCTCAAATACGTTTTAAAGGTGTTTAACTTGCATTGACCATGATCTTGACTTATGTTTTCAAACATGTTATTTTATGATTTAGCTTGGTCATTGTATGTCATAAAAAAGTCCTTTTAGCATGATTTCATGACTCTTAGGCATTACTATCATACTTCGTACATTACTCTTGCCTACATTGTTTCACTAATGTATGGTCCGACGCTCCTATTCCGCATACTCATGGCTAATGATCCCTTATAGACATTTAAGATTGGTGAATCCTCATGATCCGAGGACCAAGACTCTTTTATTGCTTTCATGTCCTTTCATTTCAGATTTTTTGTGTATGTGATGTATGAGTTATGTCCCAATCACTCTTTGATGCAATAAATGACTTTGAGACTATATTAGAATTCTACTATTTTTTGTCAAACTCTTTATGATATAAAAACTATATTTTGAACTCTTTACATTGTATTATCTTGTATGATGTATGCTAAGTTGCTTGTGTAGGGCCTCTCGGGGTCTTATACACCATGTTACGATTAGGGTGTACTGATATGAGGATAAAATACATATTTTTAATTATTATTTGCCTCACATTTATTATTTATATTTGTCCTTTTTGAGCAGAAATTTTATGGATTATACTAAATAGTATATTTCATTTATAGGATTAAATTGGTGGGAAAACGAAGAATTTGGAGCTAAAACTAATTAAAAATGGAGGATTGCAGAAGGAAATCAAGCAGACAGCTTAATGGATTAAATTTATTAAAATAATATATTCCTATATATGGTGCAAAGTTGAACGACAATTCAATTTGAGTTAGGCTTGCTGCCACGTGTCAGCCGACCGGCGCCCCTCTGCCGCCAACAATTTGGAGAAATCACGCGTATAGTGCAAACCCAATTTAATTGGGTTTTATTTTCCTAATTTTTGTTGAACTCAATAATTTTATTTAGGGTTTCTCTATCTATAAATAGGGGATGAAAAAAATTATTCTTTAGGGAGCCAAGAACCAAGATACAATACACAATATAAATTTTCTTCTAGCTTAGGAACTTTGGAAGAGCCTTCGTAGAGGCTTGAGAATTGTGGTTTGTTCTTTCTTCTCCTTTATTATTTATTTGTGTTCGTGATTAATAAAATATAGTTTAGCTATTGTTCTTAACTTTTTATGGTTAACACAAGCATATTTATTTTAATAAATTTTGATTCTGTTTTTGAGATAATGAGTAGCTAAATTTTATAACTAGGGTTGTGGGAACCATAAGTGATTAACAAAGTATGAATAATAACTAAGTAATTCTTGAATAGTGTTGAAACATGCATTGAAAATTCTTTCGTCTAGAAATTTTTTTAATGGTGCGGAACGTTAGAACTCGCCTTGTTGCTACTTGCCGGACCAAGGAGGTAGTTAATAAGAAAATAATTATCAACATAGATTTAGTGTGATACTATCTAATAGTCTAATGTCAATTGGTGCGAGGGTGAAAACTAAGCCATACATTGATATGATGCCTAATATGAGGTAAATGTAAGGGTTAGTAAATTATACACATGTAGCCGGACCAAGGTGCGCGGTGAAATTCTCTAGTTGCCGGACCAAGAAATTAGAGATACCTAACTTTTCACTTTGCATGTAATACACTAAAAAATGATTACTATTATTAGGATTACCGCGTTATGAGCTTATGGGGAACACATTCCTAGTTATTTCTAATAATCTGAATATAAATAAATACTTAGTTCAAAGCTATTTTTTATTGTTTTTATTTTATTTCAAATTAAATCCCTCCATTTTTATATAACGACTATCGAGTTAAATATTTGCTATTGACAATATTCTTCCATATTCTCTGTGGGATCGACCTCGACTCATAGTTGGGTAAATATATTGCATACGATCGTTTATATTTCTTTTCAAGAAGTATATTTGAACGTTATCAAGAATGGCGCCATTGCCAGGGAATGTGGCTTAGAAATTATCTTTAGTATTTATTTTGACTTGTAGTCTTTTTTCTTTTCTTTTTTTGTTTCTTAGGATTAGTTCTAAATTATTTTTTATATTATTATTATTATTATTATCATATTTCTTTTATTCTTCTTGAGATGTCATCTGAAAAAGTACGTAGTGATAAGTGTTCTTGCAATTCTTGCCCTTCTGATTTTATGGGTTCTTATAGGTTAATTTTTTCACAACAAGATAAGTTGTATGGGGACATGGAAGATTTGTTAATACTTTGCTACAAATCAATATGTAAGCGCAGTAGTGAATATGCCTTTGAATTTGATCTCTATTATTTAGATTGTGAATTGAGTGCAAAGGTTAAATCATATGATACCCAACAATTTAGTAATAATATGTGTGAGGAAGAAAAAATACTTATAAGTCAACTTGAAGAGCTAAAAGTTGAGGGCCAATTGCTTGATCATACTTTTATTGATGTTGTCATTGTTGAGAAGAGTACACTAGAGTTATGTAATGAAGTAGATAATATTATTTTTAAAAACTCTAGTATGTGTAAATATGATGGTGTAAATAATAATACAATTCATAAGTTAGGGCGCACTAGACCTCATTCCAATCATTTTTCCACATTATGTTTAGATGATGAAATATTAATTGAGCCATCTGAGCCTACAGAAGAGTGTATGGAGGAGGAAAATTGTGTCTATATTCTTGAATTTATTGTTCTAGCATCGGAGAATTACATTCCTCACTTAGGATCCAACAAGTGCAAATGCGATATCTATTGCTTGGGACCTTATTTTTATACCACCACCCCTTGAGCGTAATAGAAAAATTGATGTGAAATTAGGGGTGCAATTCATATCTTCAAAGTGGAAGGAAAAATAGTAAAATTGATGGTGTCGTGCTGCGACGTTAAATTAAGCGCTTATTGGGAGGCAACCCAATTAGTAGTGTAACTTCTTATTTTATTTTATTTTTATTTTATTAGTATCACTTTTTTTTTCTTTTCTTGTTTTTGCAGATTAGGGGAAGTCTGAGTACCCAAAAAAAAAAAAATTGAAACAAAGGAGCATGTTTGAGCTTAAGTGTGGGGTGACGACCCTTGATGAAAATTAAGAGAACATGGTACTAGCTAGGCCTAAAGGCCTCAGGGAGTTTTCCCTTGTTTTAAATTTTATTTAATGATTTGGGACATAACATCTTTTTAAGTGTGGGGTAGAGGAATAAATTCCTAGTTTTTACCGTTTTATTGAGTCTTTTCTTTATTAAGATGGGTTCCTTGACTTTTGTTTTTGGTTCTTTTCCTGAGGATAGTCCTTTTGAACTGAGTGTCTTCTATTTATTTTTTTTAGAAATAAATTTTATTTTTATTTTTATTTTTTTGGAGAGAAAAGTAAAGACTCTTTTGAGTTATGTGATACTTACTATTTGGGCCTAATTTTGAGTAGTACTTTCTTGTGAATGCTTGATTGCTAGTGAAATTGTAAACTTATTGACATCTAGGTTCATGGTTGTGACTTTGTATATAACTTATTTTATTTTATAGTTTGTTATGATCTTGTCTCTCTTAGAAGTGAAATTGATCCATCTTGATTGATACTTGTGCCATGTGTGGTGAGATTTTATTTATTTCGTGTTTTGCATCTTAGTCTAGAACTTGCCCTGCATGTTATTGAAGCGAAATAAAAAGTGTTGCTTTGTTTAGGAGATGATAATAGGCTTTGTTTGATTTGTTTGGTAAATTTTAGCATTTTCAGATATTTTATCACTAGTTAGACCTTTTGAGCCTGTAGCTTTTTTTGGTAGCCATATTTTTCCCTAAACTATTTTGTTGAATCCCTAGTTTTTGCACCTTGCTTCCTTGAGCATTATAACATAGACTTATATTCTAATTATCAATTCTGAGAAAAAGGGACGGTTGAGTGAAAAGGTAATCGATGATAACTACAAAGTGCTTAAAAAACCTCTTTGAAAGAATGTGTCATGAAAAAAAAGAAAGAATATGACATGAAAAAAAGAAGTTACCTTGATGATGGCCCTAGTCCTTCCAAGGACACCGTGCACCTTAACATATGTAAAATACGTAAGTTGAGGGTGGCTATTATGAATGAAAACTTAAAAAAAATGATTGAAACATTCTTGAGATGATGAGAATTACTTGTGAAATAATTGTTGAAGAGAAGGCTGCAAATAAAGAGAAGAAAAAAAATGGGTGATGAAGTCTAAAATTGCAAAGTGCTTAAGGAAGTGTAAGGAAGTCTAAAATTGCTACCCGTCCCCTAGCTTACATTACAACCCGTTAAAGTCCTATTTGATTCTAGTCAAGCATGCTTAATTAGTGGAGATGTACATAATGGGAAAGCCTATGGTTCTTTGTGCATACATTTGAATTTTCATTATGAGTGTGAGAGTCTTCTTTGATGCTAAGTCCTTAATTTATATTCAATCTTTTGATTTGAGTGTGTGGACTATTTCTTCTTGTGAGGGCACTTGTTTCATGATAGATAGGTGATTTTATTAACTTTCTTTGATGAGAGTAGGTGAGCAAGCTTAAATTTGATGAGTTCAAAGTCCTTCCTTGAGGTTAGGAGGTTAGAGGTTTGTTGTTTATTTGGATGTCTTGCATAATGATTGAGAAGTCTACTTGTTGTTTTGAAATTGGTATATGGCCTAATTGTTTGTATTAACCAAAGTAATGACATTGCTAGTATAAGTTTTTTTTGGGATGAGCTTTAATGTTTGCTCGAGGACAAACAAAAGTTTAAGTATGGGGTGTTGATGTGAGGACAAAATACATATTTTTAATCATTATTTGCCTCACATTTATTATTTATATTTGTCCTTTTTGAGCAGGAATTTAATGGATTGTACTAAGTAGTATATTTTATTTGTAGGATTAAATTGGTGGGAAAACGAAGAAGTTTGGAGCTAAAATGAATTAAAAATGAAAGATTGAAGAAGGAAATCAAGCAGACAGCTTAATGGATTAAATTTATTAAAATAATATGTTCCTATATATGGTGCAAAGTTGAACGCCAAATCAATTTGAATTAGGCTTGCTGCTGCCACGTGTCAGTCGACCGGCGCCCCTCTGCTGCCAACAATTTGGAGAAATCACATGTACAGTGCAAACCCAATTTAATTGGGTTTTATTTTCCTAATTTGTCTTGAACTCAATTATTTTATTTAGGGTTTCTCTATCTATAAATAGGGGATGAAAAAGATTATTCTTTAAGGAGCCAAGAACCAAGACACAATACACAATATAAATTTTCTTCTAGCTTAGGAACTTTGGAAGAGCCGCCGAGGAGGCCGGAGAATTGTGGTTTATTCTTTCTTCTCCTATGTTATTTATTTGTATTCGTAATTAATAAAAGATAGTTTAGCTATTGTTCTTAACTTTTTATGGTTAACACAAGCATATTTATTTTAATAAATTTTGATTCTGTTTTTGAGTTAATGAGTAGCTAAATTTCATAAATAGGGTTGTGGGAACCATAAGCGATTAACAAAGTATGAATAATAACTAAGTAATTCTTGAATAGTGTTGAAGCATGCATTGATATTTCTTTCGTCTAGAAGTCTTTTTAACAGTGCGCAACGTCAGAACTCGCCTTGTTGCTACTTGCTGGACCAAGGAGGTAGTTAATAAGAAAATAATTATCAACATAGATTTAGTGTGATACTATCTAATAGTCTAATGTCAATTGGTGCGAGGGTGAAAACTAAGTCATACATTGATGTGATGTCTAATATGAGGTAAATGTAAGGGTTAGCAAATTATACACACGTAGCCGGACCAAGGAATTAGAGATACCTAACTTATCACTTTGCATGTAATACACTAGAAAATGATTACTATTATTAGGATTACCGCGTTATGAGTTTATGGGGAACACATTCCTAGTTATTTCTAATAATCTGAATATAAGTAAATACTTAGTTCAAAGCTATTTTTATTGTTTTTATTTTATTTCAAATTAAATCCCCCCATTTTTATATAACGACTATCGAGTTAAATATTTGCTATTGACAATATTCTTCCATATTCTATGTGGGGTCGACCCCGACTTATAGTTGGGTAAATATATTGCATACGATCGTTTATATTTCTCTGCAAGAAGTATATTTGAACATTATCATGTACTTTGGGTCATGACAAACTTAGTATTCAGAGCACAAGGTTTAGAAAGGTCCTAGGAAGTCTCTAAGCCACGTCGAGTAGATTCTTGTTCATTAGTATGAAGCGCACCATATTTATGAATAAGAAGCTATAAGATGATTAGGAAACTCCACTTCTTTCATTAATCTTAAGTCGTGCGATAAATTGTAACTCTATATGTCCTTCTCGTAATACCAATCCGATACTTTTCAGGATATGGCCCCTTAAAGAACATACGTTAGGAGGAATGCAAATGACAACATGGAACAAAAAGCTCTTCCTCAAGATCCTCAAGTTCCGGTTGACCCTTTGGTCGAGCAAGTGAATAATGCAAAGTTTAGGGCTTATTTTCAAGTGTTGGCCCAAGCCATGACGGCTCAAGCCAATAGGGAGGTTCTGGTCCCCTTGAACCCAAATGTGGGTACGGTGGCATCTGGAGTGTGGGACTTTTATAGAATGAAACCTCTGGAGTTTCATGGTTCCAAGGTTGAGGAAGATCCTCAAGAGTTCATTGATGAAATGTACAAGGTGTTGATGATCATGGGAGTGACACTAGTGGAAAAGGAGGAATTGTTCGCTTACCAACTTAAGGGTGTTGCTCCAATTTGGTTCAACCAATGAAACAGAGAGAGAGTGGTTGATGCTGGTCCTCTCTAGTGGGAAAAGTTTATGGTTGCTTTGGATGATAGGTTCTTTCCCCTTATGATGAGGGAGGCAAATATAGTTGAATTCATCAACCTTCGTTAAGGAAACATGAGTGTGAATGAAAATGCTTTCAAGTTCACACAACTGTATATATATGCTCCTACTATGATTGCCGATCCTAGGGCAAAGATGAGTAATTTTGTTTCAGGAATGTCTGAGATAGTATTCAAAGAATGTCGTACCGCCATACTCATCAATGATATGGACATTTCTCACCTAATGGTGCATGCTCAACAAATAGAAAAAGAGAAACTTAAGGGAAAATCTAGGGAGGTAAAGAAGGAAAGTACCAGTGATGGTGACTTTTCACATTCAAGGTCCAATTGACATGGTTGTTCTAAGTTTAGACAAAGGTTTTCCGGTCAAGGTTCCTCCAATGATCCTCCTAAATTCAACAAAGATAGGGTGTCTAATCCTAAAACTCAAGGAGAAAATATTGGTGGGTCTTCATCATCTACTTGTGCTAAATGTGGAAGAAAGCATGAGGGCAAATGCCTAGCCAGTTCTAATGCATGTTTTGGTTGTGGCAAGACAGATCATAAGATAAGGGACTGTCCCTCAGTTGCTAAGAATGGAAGAGATAATCCTCGACGGGCTCAACCTTACCCTTCCTTAGGTTCTAGTTGGAGTCATAAGCAAAACAAATTTAATGCACTCCAGACTCATTACAACCAAAAGGGTTCTCCCGATGTGGTTACCAGTATGTTGAAAACCTTTCATCTTGATGTTCGTGCTTTGCTTGATCTAAGTGCTACCTTGTCTGTTGTGATGCCATATGTGGATATGAGGCTTGATATTCTTCTGAATGTGTTGTTAGACCCTTTTCTCCTATTAGTGAATCTATTGTGGCTAAAAGAGTCTATAGAAATTGTCCCATCTCCTTATCCCATAGAGTCATTCATGTTGATCTTATAGATCTTGATATTCTAGATTTTGATGTTATCCTTGGTATGAATTGGTTGCCTTCTTGTTATGCTTCTATTGATTGTAGAAGTCAAGTTTCAGTTTCCAAGTAAACCTATCCTAGAGTGGAAATGGAGAATTTCTATGTCGAGATGTCAGTTTGTTTTTTGTCTTAAAGCTAAAAATATGATTTCTAAGGGTTACATATACCATCTAGATAGGGTAAGAGATATGGATTATAAAACCCCTACTCTTGAGTTGGTCCCTGTTTATAAAGAGTTTTCGAAAGTGTTTCCTGATGATCTACCCAGTGTTCCTCCCGAAAGAGAAATAGACTTCGGCATTAACCTTCTCCCAGATATACAACCTATCTCTATTTACCTTACCAAATGGCTCTGGAAGAACTTAAGGAATTAAATGAGCAATTGAAAGATTTGGTGGATAAGGGTTTCATCCGACCGAGTATCTCTCCACGGGCTGCTCTAGTTTTGTTGTTTTCAAAGAAAAATGGTTCACTTAGCATGTGCATTGAATATCATCAGTTGAACAAGGTTACCACTAAGAATAAGTATCATCTCCCAAGGATAGATGACTTGTTTGATCAACTTCAAGGATCAAGTTACTTCTCTAAGATTGAAATCTAGTTGGGCTATCACCAATTCAGGGTGAAGGAGCAAGACATTCAAAAAATGGCTTTTCGAACTCGATATGGTCATTTTGAGTTTTTGGTGATGTCCTTTGGTTTGACTAATGCTCCGGCCGCATTTATGGAGTTTATGAATAGGGTGTTTAGAAAGTACGTTGATATGTTCATAATCGTGTTTATTGATGATATCTTGATATATTCAAGGAGTGAAGATGAGTGTACCAATCATTTAAGGATTGTGTTATAAGTCCTCAAGGACTAAAAACTCTTTGCAAAGTTAGTAACTGTCAGTTTTGGTTAAGAACCATGGCTTTTCTTGGTCACATTATTTCCAGAAAGGGTATTGAGGTAGATTCTAAGAAGACGGATACAATTAAGAGTTGGCCTAGACCTCTATCACATTCTAATATTAGAAGTTTCTTGGGTTTAGCCGATTACTATAGAAGATTTGTGGAAGGGTTTTCTTCGATTGCCTGTCCATTGATGGCATTGACCAAAAAGAAAGTCAAATTCTTATGGTTAGAAGCTTGTGAAAAGAGTTTTTCAGGAATTGAAAGATAGGCTCACTTCCGCCCCGATATTGACTTTACCAAAAGGAACTGGTGGGTTTGTAGTTTATTATAATTCTTCAAGAATTTGGTTAGGAACTATCCTAGCCATGACTTATTACTAGCGACAATTGTATTTTCTTTAAAGATATGGTGACATTACTTATATGGTGTTCATGTAGATGTCTTTAATGGCCATATAAGTTTGCAATTTGTGTTTAAACAAAAAAACCCAAATCTTCACCAAAAAAGTGTCTTGAGTTACTAAAGGATTATGACATGGGTGTTCTCTATCACCCCGATAAAGAGAATGTGGTGGTGGATGCTCTTAGTTGGTTATCAATGGGATTGAGGATGGTACGAATGATTTGGCTCGAGAAGTTCATAGATTGGCCCGATTTAGTATTCAATTAGTTTATTCCACTAAAGGTGGTGTTATGGTTCACAATGGTTTCAAATCGTCCTTTGTGTTGGAAGTGAAAGACAAGCAAGGTCTTGAACTAATCTTGATTGAGTTGAAGGAAGCGATGCTAAAGAAATCAGTTGAGGCTTTCTCCCAAGTGGGAGATAGAGTGCTTCAATAACAAGGTCGTTTGTGTGTTTCCATTGTAGATGAATTGAGTTAGAAAATCTTTTCATAGTTCTTGATATTCAATTCACTCGGGAGCCAACAAGATGTACCGTGACTTGTAGGAGGTCTATTGGTGGAATGGGATGAAAAAGGATATTGCAGAATTTGTGGTTAAGTGTTCTAATCGTCAACAAGTGAAAGTTGAACATCAAAAGCTGTGAGATTTGTCCCAAGATATTAGTATCCCTACTTGGAAGTGGGAAGTTATGAATATGGACTTTATTGTGGGTTTACCCCGTACCTGGTGGCAATATGTCACGATTTGGGTTATTGTGGATCGAATGACGTAATCAACTCATTTCATTCCCATCAAGGTTTATTATGTGGGCCTATATCAGATTTTGAGGCGGATTGGTAAAGTTGCTTATGAACTTGAATTACCTAATGACTTTGCATCAGTGCATCCAGTTTTTCATGTTTCCTTGTTGAAGAAATGTGTTGGTGATCCGAAATCTATACTACTATTGGAGAGTCTTGGTATAAAGGACAATCTTTCTTATGAAGAAGTTTCGGTTGAGATTTGGACCAACAAGTTCAGAAACAAAGAAGTTTCTTCCATAAAGGTTCTTTGGAGGAATCAGTTAGTTGAGGGTGCTACTTCTTTCCCGTTATCCTCACTTATTTCCCTCCATTCCTACTCTAACTTGAGGTATTAAGCTCCTCATGGTTTACTCTTTGGTTTCATGCGTCTTAGATATTCCCATGTTTCCTTATTTATGCATATTCATAAAAAGGTTAAATTTTAAGAAAATGAGTTAACTTGATTAATTTCTCCGTGGTTATGTGAATTTGAGTATGAGTTTCATATAGACATCCTGAGGTGATGTTTTGAACCTTTTTTAGCTTGGAGTTGATGCTTCGTCCTCGAATATGTGCATTTATGTGATTGCATTCATGTTGGGCTATTAGATCTTACTCCTACCCTCCTTATGATGTCTTGAGTTCCATTCGAGGACATATGTTCTCAATGGGGAGATATTGTAACACCTTGGATTTGAAAAGTAGGAAAGATGCAGGTTTTTTAGAACTGATGTCTCTACCAACGGACCCCACCGATGGACCGTAGGTAGGAACCGTAGGTGGAAAGTTAAATGATTTCAAATGTCAAGTTCCAGTACCCTTTTTGCGATTCACCAGTACGTATGTCATTCAATGTACGAGTGGTAGGTAAATCTCATAGGTGAGTCCCAGACTTAGTGAAATTTTGAGGGTCAAAGTTGAGACCTACAGTTGGTCTGTATGGTCCGTAAGTGGACCAACGAACAGTACATAGGTCCCGTCGTTGGAAGGTCCAAATTCAAGTCCCAGCACCCTACCAACAGTTCACCTGGATGGTCCGTAGTTTGATCTATGGACCGTTAGTCCAACATCGATGGAGCTCTAGTAGTTATTTTAAGGGATTTTTGGTCTTTTCCCTAATCTTTTTAACCCTATACTACATCATTTTGCCTTCTACCCTTAGCCCTATATAATGATTTTAACCCTAATTTATCCACATCCAATTAATTCTCCTAATTTCCCAAAAGTTGATCAAGTCCATCCTCTCAAGTCTAATGAAGAAGAAAAGCTAGGGTTTCATTCAAGTCTCAATTACCACCATAGCTTTTGGGCTTTGAACTCCAAGGTAAGAGAGTACTCATCTATGGAGATCTTTTGTCCATAAGACTCTTAAAATCCTCAATTTTGTAAAGCTAGATTCCCCAATCAAATTAGGGTTTTATTCAATTGCCATGAGTTCTTTTCAATTATGATCCAATTGATTGATTTATGTCTTTTCAGACATGAATTGAAGTAATTGCATGTTTTTAAGTTGAATTTCCATGAACCCATGCATGACCCATGGTTTCAAGGCTATGATGATATGATGTGGGTTTCAAACTATAAAAGATGAATTTATGAAGATATGCATGTTTATTTAAGAAATTGATGAAAATGATTTAAGGTTGCTTTGAGAGTAAAGCATCAATGTTGTGGTTGTTGTTGTAAAATGACTTCTCATATACTACTCAAACATGATTGTAAAAGGATTTTCTCACATAAAGGATTCTTAAGGTTGAAAGGTTTTCTCACTTAAGATGGCTGCAAGATATTTGTTCGGGTTCATCAACATCACATTGATGCCATCACAAAATGAGTCGATACTCCGGCATCCGAAGGCTTCTTGTTTGGGTTGTATTATGGACATGGATAGACTAAACCTAGGTTTGATCATCGAGCAGGAGATGGCCATGAGGGCCAAGCAGAGACAAACCTCTCTCCCATTCCTAGTCCTTATTACAAAGCTGTGCAAGCGGGTCCGTGTTCTTTTGATCGCCAAAAAGGATGTGGAAGTGACTTCCACTTCCTCTACTGACATTTGAAGGATAAAGGTTGAGTGCATGGGGGATGAAGCTTATAGGATGAGAGTTGCACTGGTGGATACAACCCCGGTAGTCGATGTTGAGATGTTGCCGACAGAGAATTTTTTCCCCTTATGCCAGTGAGCCTACAGTTACCCCTAGCACCTCTAATTCTATACCTTCTGGTTCAACTGCTATTCCCCCTCCTACCGCTGCTGCTGGTTCTTCCTGACCCCCGATCAGTCAGGCTATGTTGTACAAGATGGGACATCTGGCCCAATCTGCTGATGCTCGTGCCTCCCGGGTAGAGGCTGTTGTGCCTGGGTTGATTGAGGCGGTGATTGCTGCCGCTTTGACCCTGATTAGGGCTGAGTTCAGAGAGCACATAGAGCGGATATATGCCCATAGATTTGAACTAGATTCCCTCATTGTGAGAGTTGAGGCTTGTGAGCAGGGACATGATTCTTCTGAAGATGTGACGACCTTGAAGGCCGATATTGTTGGGCTACAGAGAGATGTGGATGAGTTGAAATCCACCGATCTATCTATGTTATTTGGCACGGTTTAGATCCCGGAGGTTCCGAGTACAGACTTCCCAATCAGTTCTGATATTCCTCCGACTACTACTGCCAGAGATATTGCTAGGGATGAGGTAGATGTTGAGTCTGAGGCTAAGACTGATAAGGAGGAACTGGGTATTCGAGACGTAGTGGTGTATGATGACTTGGAGGATATTGAGGGAGCTATGGTCCAAACATCTGTGGCGGCTTCTTTGAGCGGTACTTCGATGGTGGGCTCTAGTGGAGAGAAGGATGTTTTAGAGCCGGGCATTGATGCCAAGACAGATGGAGTAACCAATATGCAGAGTTCACTCCAGGCTTAGCCTGGCAAGAGGATGTTTGACTCTCTTTCTGTTCTTGTTTATATTTTGTTATGTCTTTGCATTTGAGGACAATTGCTAGTTTAGTTTGGCAGGGTGAGGTATTTCCATACCTACCTCTTTTGGGCTATTTTGTGGATATTCTGTATTTGTGATTGTTTTTGTGAATGCTTGATTTTGTTGATATATATATTGGTTTGTGATCCATTGGTTTTAAATGTGTATGATTGTTTTGACCCGATTTAAAAATTATCACCTTTGATGTGTGTAAATGTGGTTGTTCTCTTGCAATTTTGAGTATCGATTGTGATCAATACCGATGACTTGAATAATGCTCTCAATTGAATGATATGTGTGTACAGCTCCAATAAGGCAAATTGATTTGCACAGGTCATATGTGAACTACTAGAATTTCATTATGACTAGTCGGTTGTTGAGTTGACCTCTTGTGATGATCGTTGCACGTCAGCTGGAAATTGTAGAGTCTAGTTTGATGATTGTGTTGAATGCCATGTGTGGTGAGATTTTCTTGAAACATGTGCTTGGTAATACCTATAACTTGCCCCCTTAGTCCAATTGATTAATGTAAGCAAGCGATTGGGATGATCTTATGCACAATTTGTGAAGAGTGAACCAAAATTGATCTTATACCTCTTTGTGACCACCTTGTGAGAGTGTGAACCTAGCGTGGCATCATTTGAGCCTATCCTTTTCTTTGGGTGAAACTTGAACAACTTTGACCTCTTTGTCCCATCATCTATAACCTTCATGAAGTATTGGTTCGTTTGAATAGCCAACTTAGGCGAAAAGCCTAAGTTGGGGTGTGGTCAAAAAGGAAGAAAATCAAGAAGTTTGGGAAATTTTCCCTTGAAGGATCATGTTGAAAAAGACGGAACCCCTCCTTGTAAAAAAAGAAGAGAAAAGAAAAATGTGGAAGTAGAAAAAGATTGAAAAAGAAAAGAGTTTGTGAAATAAAGCTAGTGACATGGACAAAAGAAATGGGGTATCCAATGAGTCATGCTTGAATGAACATAGGGTGGATTGTGAAAATCATATAATGTTTACGAGAAGGAGAAAAAATGAAATGCAGGCCATGCTTCATGAAGGTAGAAGTCACCAAACCAAAATAATCATACCTTTACCCTCAGCCCCGTTACAGGCCTTGAAAGACCTTTGTGATCTTGAGTGAGCTGAAAATAATATTGATTGGAAAATAAGGGCAGGCTATAAGTAGAGTCATGCATGTGTTTATCTTTGGGAGCGTCCGAATTTCCTTTGATTTCAAAATTCTAGAAATTTAATGAGTCTTGTGTGAGCATGGAATCTTCCTTGATGTAAGGGCATTTGAATGCTTTTATTGAGCTTGAACTTGCATTTGATGCAAGCATTGTGAGCTTGAGTTCTATTTGATAATGGTTAGTCACAGTTTGAAACTTAGAGTGCACAATTGAACATTGCATGAGTAGTTTGAACCTCTTGTGTGCATTCATGTTGAGTCTTGAGTAGCACTGTTTGTAGACATCCTGATTGAATTGATTGATCTCGTGTTTTACTTGAGGACAAACAAAAGTTTAAGTTGAGCGTGTTGATGAGTGTAGGATTTTGACTCATTTAGGGTTCATTTTTCATAGTATTAGTTTCCTCGATGCCAATTTTGTGCTCTAAACTGATGTTCAAATGCTAATTTGCAGATTTGAAGGCAAAAGATCAAGGCAAGGACATTACAGGGCAAAAAGGAACGAAAAAGTTGAAGTTAATGAAAGCGAAGAATCGCCAAGGCCACTCGATGATTCGCCGAGTGGCACTTCAGCTCGCCAAATGTTACAGCGTGCCAACCCTAGGGAAAAGCTAACTTGGCGATAGATATGGTGAATCGGTGAGTCACCGAATGGATTGGCGACAACGAGTTTGATCGCCTAAAGTTATAGAGTCGGTATGGTAATTAGGCAGGACAAGAAGGTGATGGAGAAGGACACTTGGTGTATCATTGACCTGGTTGATGAGGCTCGACTAACTCCGCCGATTGGTCCAAAAAGCTGAAAACCTGAAGGAATATAAATGCAAAATTTTAAAAGATTTCAGGGGTGCTGAACTAGTGCTGAAATAGTTTCGAAATTTGGATCAACTGTTTTGAGTTTTTACTTTGGGTTTTTTATTCCAAACACTATTCTTAGAGTTTTTAAGTAGATTTTCAAGTTGGGTTTTGATTTTTAAGCTAATTTTGAGCATTGTAAAGACCTTGATTTTACTACCCAGTTTATGGAGAAAATAGTTGGTAATATTTTACTACTTTTTATAATGTATGGCTAAAAACCCCATTCTTGGGGGTGTGATTATGTGATTAATTGTCTCAATTAGCTTATGGGTGTTAGTAATTGCTGATTTAATTGTTGTTTTGAAGTGGGTTTGATTGATAATTCAGTTTTTACTTGTAACACCCCGAGAATTAGTAGGCTAAGCTAGAGCTTAACGTGAGGGTTAGAGTCATGGATGTAACTCCCCGTACACGAAAAAGAAAAGTGTAGTAATTTTTAAGAACTTCCAAGTGTTACCCATGAAGGCAACTCACGGGCCATGGTTGGACTTACGCCACGTGGGTGAATCCGTTGGTGGGCACTTTGGAGACTGCTTGAGGCAGTGAACCACAAGACCAGGACCTACGCCTCATGGATGGGTCCATGGTGGGGGAGTCGTGGGTCGAGGTCCTGAGAACCAAGTCCCAAACAACCATCCACGGTTCACCAAGATGAACGGTACATCGGTGAGGCCTCGTGGGTGGGGTCTGAGGGATGGTTAAGTTGAGGGCATAAGGGTCTTTTCCAGTTTTGAACCAACTTAAGTGCTGTCATTTTGCCTTAAATTAGGATCACTATATAAGCCTTTTAAACTCCTAAATTCACCCAATTAGGTCATAAATTCCCAAAGTTCATCCTCACTAAGTATTCTCTCTCTAGAACTTGAAGAAGAAGAAAAAAAAAAAGGAGGAGGATGAGGAGGAGGAGGAGGAGGAGAAGAAGAAGACGAAGAAGAAAGTTTGAGCTAGGGTTTAAGGAGCGAGGTTCTTCACACCAAAATCAATGGGCTTTGTTGATTAAGGTATGGTGGCTTTCATCCATGGATAGAATTCATCTATGGAGCCCCTTAAAAATCCAATTTCAAAGATAGAAATCCCCAAATGTTAGGGTTTGATTCCAAATTCATGGGTTCCTTTAAAAATTGATTCTAATTGAATGAATTATGTATATTAAGCATGAATTGACGATATACTATGGTTTTATGATGAAATCCCCCAAGAACCCATGAAATCCCCATATTTCTTAATTGTAATCTTGTGATGTGGGTCTTTGTTGATGAAAGAAGAAGGTTATAAAATTATGCATAGAGTGATTGAATTACTTGAAATATGATAATATCCATGTCTAATGTTTGAATTCCAGATGTTTTGATTGCAAGTGATCTTGAACCTTGAAATGGCAAAGTATGAGAATTATGCATGTGTTTATGAACTCTATGTAAATGCTTTAAGAACACTTTGAGAGTGAAGTGTTTATGATCATGATGTAGTTGTTGTGTTGTTGAAAGGATATTCTCATATACACACTTATGCATGAACATGATATTATGTGAAAGGTTTTCTCACATAATGAAGATTCTAAAGTTGAAAGGCTTTCTCACCTAATTGAATCTAAGACTTGTATGTAGACATGGACGGTGAAAGGTTATTCTCACACATGATATAAGAGCTATGTTAGGAATTAAGCATGGGTTGAGTGTACATACATTCTTCCATGAATATGAACTAAGTCAAGACTTAATATGACTCCATGGGAATTAATGCTTAGCACCGAGTAGATATTGTATATGAGATAGAACCTTTTACACTTGTTGTGTTAGGGTTCCCAAAGTATGTCTCATGAGATGGAGACCTTTTATGCAAGTTGAGTCCGGGTTTCTAGCAGCAACCTTCTTATTCCATAAACTATGTGCCCCAATAGGTTATTTAGCTAGTGGATCCACCTAAGCTAAAAGTATGGTTCTACCTTAGGAAAGTAGGACACCCTTTTTTGGTGTGGGTAACACCGGGGGATCATGTATAGATCACATGGTCTCATGTCGGTTAAGGCTTATTACCACTATAAGAACAAGAATATGAATTATGAACTATGATTACTCACCAAGCTTTGTATATGAGTACTCAAAGGCTTTTAAGATGACGATGATTATATTGTCTATGTTTTATGACTTATGCTCTCTAAACTTTTAAATCATATTTAAATTGATAAATTGCATACTTTCAAATGAATTGTCCTTTTTAGCATGTTTTCAATGTATTTATGCATGGCTATTATACTTGGTGCTTTTTTGTACTAAGACCTACTTTTCCTACATTTTCCCTAAGTGTAGGGTCCGGTTCTTGAGGTGATCATCCTAGTGGCTAAAGCTTGGACTTGTGTATCTTCTAAGCTTGTTGGTGAGTCCTCATGTTTCGAGGATGGCTATTTCTCATGTTATAGTTTCGTTTCTTGTATTTCCCTTTTTGGACATGTTGTATTGGCTAGGCCCTATTTCATTCAAACATTGTAATAGATGGCTATATTGCGACTTAGTGTCTAGACTTCCGCTTTTCTTTTATGAAAATTTTAGATAATGAAATGTGATTTTACTCTTATTGTTCTATAGCTTATGTTATGAAGACTAAGTGGCTTGTATAGAGTCTTTCGGGGTTCTATAAGTTATGTTACATCTATGGGGTACCCCTGGATTGTGACCAACTTGGTACTCAGAGCACAAGGTTTAGAATGATTCTAGGATTATGTCTCATAAGCCACGTCTAGTAGAGTCTTGTTCATTAGTGTGAAGCGCGCCACATTTATGAATAAGAATCTATAAAAATAAGAATCTATAAGATGATTAGGAAACTCCACTTCTTTCATTACTGTTATGTGGTGCAATAAAGTTTAACTCTATAAGGTCTTTCTTCTAATCCTTACTCGATGGCTTACAAGATATGACTAATCGAAGGGCTTTCACAAGAAGGAATGAGGAAAACAATGTGAATGAAGGAGCTCCCCCTCAAGCTCCTCAAGCCCCGGTTGATCCTTTAGTCGAGAATGTTACTCATGCGGAGTTTAGGGCAACTATTCAAGTTTTCGCTCAAGCCGTGATGGCTCAAGCCAATAGAGAGGTGATTTCTCCCATGAACCCTAATGTGAATTCTGCGGCTTCAAGAGTGAGGGACTTTGCTAGGATGAACCCTCCAAAATTTTATGGCTCCAAAGTGGAAGAGGATCCTAAAGGGTTTATTGACGAGGTCTATAAGGTACTTACTATCATGGGGGTGACTTCGGTAGAAAAGGCAAAATTAGGCTCTTACCAACAGAAAGATGTTGATCAGGTGTGGTATGATAAATGGAAGGAAGGAAGGCCGGTAGGAGCGTGTCCCGTTGAGTGGAAAGTGTTTAAGTTGGCATTTCTTGATAGGTTCTTTCCCCTTGAGTTGAGGGAAGCCAAGATGCAAGAGTTCATTAACCTTCGTTAAAGGAGTGCGAGTGTGAAGGAATATGCTCTAATGTTCACCCAACTATCCAAGTATGCTCCAACTATAATGGCGGATTCAAGGGCTAAGATGAATAAGTTTGTGATGGGAGTGTCCGACATGGTAATCAAAGAATGTTGAATGACAATACTTGTGCAAGATATGGATATTTCACCTCTCATGGTGTATGCCCAAAAAATGGAGGAAGAGAAACTTAAAGAAAAGAACAAGGAGCTGAAGAGATCTAGGACCGGTGCTGGGAACTTCTCCAATACTAGGTCTGATGGACAAGGTCGACCAAGGTTTAGACAAAGGTTTTCCAACCAAGGTTCCTCTAGTGCTCCTCCAAGGGTCAACAAAGATAGGGTGTACAACCCTAAACCTCAAGGAGGTAATGGTAGTGGTTCTTATGTGACTATGTCTACTTGTGCAAAGTGTGGAAGGAAGCATGATGGTAAGTGCCTAGTCGACACGTATGGTTGCTTTGGTTGTGGAAAGAGTGGTCACAAAATGAGAGATTGTTTGATGCTTAAGGTTCAAGGAAGAGAGGGCAAGCAAGCTCCTCCTAGAGTTTATGCTCCAAAACAAAACCCCTTCTATGCTCTTCAAAACCGAGGTGAACAAGAGAATTCTTCGGACGTGGTCACCGGTATGTTAAAAGTTTTCCATAGATATGTGTATGCTTTGTTAGACCCCGGTGCTACTTTGTCTTTTGTGACACCATATGTGGCAATGAGATTTGATATGCTCCCTGATGTGTTGTTAGAACCTTTTTCTGTCTCTACTCCTATTGGTGATTCTATGGTGGCTACGAGGGTTTATAGAAGATGCCCCGTTTCCCTATCCCATAGAGTTACTCTTGTTGATTTGGTAGAGCTTGCCATGATGGATTTTGATGTTATTCTTGGTATGGATTGGCTGCACTCTTGTTATGTGTCAAATGATTGTAGAACTCAAGTAGTAAAGTTTCAGTTCCCGAATGACCCTATCCTTGAGTGGAAGGGGGGAAATTCTATGCCTAAGGGTCAGTTTGTCTCATGTTTGAAGGATAGAAAGATGATCTCCAAGGGTTGCATTTACAATCTTGTTAGGGTGAGGGATGCAGATTCTGAAACCCCTACTCATGAATCGGTCCCCGTTGTAAATGAGTTTCCGGATGTGTTCCCAGATGATCTACCCGGTATTCCTCCCGAGTGGGAAATAGACTTCGGTATTGACCTTCTCCCAGATAAGCAACCTATCTCGATTCCTCCTTATAGTATGGATGTCACGACCCAGGAGTACCCCCTAGATGTAGGCGTACTAAACTCGAAAGGTCTCATATAAGCCCCTTAGCATATCATAACATAGGATAAAAGAAATGAATTGGAAGTTAAAACTTTATTCATACAATCGAAGTCTTATATAAAAGCAAGGGGAAGTCTAGATTTGTCTCATTATAGCCATCTATTACAATACTTGATTGAAAATAGGGACACGACCCTTTCAATATAGTTCTAAAATAAAATAACTAGAAAGGAACTACAAATGACTCATACATCCTCGAATCTTGAGGACTCACAACAAACTAGGAGAATAGTCGATCCAAGCTTGAACCAAAAGAAGATCGCCTTAAGAACCGGACCCTACACTTCTAGAAAAATGTAGGAATATATGGGTTAGTACAAAAATGCACTAAGTATGATAGCCATGCATAAAAACCTTGAAAACATGCTAAAAGGACATTTTAGTTGAAAGCCATGTTATATGCCAAGTTTGAGAATAATCATGCACAATAGTGTAAAGCATAAGTCATAAGCATATTCAACATATAGATCATCATAGCATAATAGAACCATCTCATAAGTAACCCTAAGTTATACTTGTGCAATGCATAGATAAGATACCACAATCCCATATATACTAAGTACCACTTTTAGGCCACCATAATCATACTTACCATTCTTTGATCTCATCTTTAGTTAATACTCATAGACATTTACTAAGTTATATCAAGGAGAGCAACTCATAGCAAGAATCCACATTAAGCATACTTCATTTCATAAACCATCATAACATAGAAGAAACACACCTTAACTACTCTCAAAGCCTACTTGTGCAATGCATGGATGACGTCCCATACCCCCATCCACACTAAGTACTGCATTCTTGAGAATCCATAGTTCACAATCACTCATTATGGGAGTAAGCCTTAACCGACATAGACTATGTGAGCAAATCATGGAATCCGGTGTTACCCACACCGAAAAGGGTGTCCTACTTGCCTAAGGTAGAACCATTAACTTAGCTTAGGTGGATCCACTATCTAAAGACCTATGAGGGCACATAGTTATAGGAAAAGGAGATTGCTACTAGATACCCTGCCTCAACTCACGTATGGGCATCCATCTCAAGAGATTGATACTAGAAACCCTGCCTCAACTCACGTGAGGGCTTCCATCTCATATAAATATCCACTCGGTGCTTAGCATTATTACCCACGAGTACTTAATATTACATTACTTGAGCTCATTATTATCGAAGAATGTACCAATGCTCAATCCAATATCATTCATAAGATAACTCCTAGATTCAATAGGTGAGAATAGCCTTTCAACCTAAGAATCCCCATATTGTGAGAAAGCCTTTCACAATATGTCATCATCATTCATAAGTGTATAATTGAGAATAGCCTTTCAATCAACACATCATCATTATCATAATCATAGAAACTTCATTTATACTTCATTCATAAATGTGTGTGTGTGAGAGAGAATAGCCTTTCAACAATACCACAAATACATCATAGTCATAATCACTTTACTCTCAAAGTATTCATAAAGCATGTACCTAAACTTCATTATCATGCATAATTCTCATAAATTGCCCTTCAAAGACCATAGATCATGATTCATCAACACATGTAGAATTACTACATTAGACATGGATGATAACATAATTCAAGTAACCCAACTATAACAAGCAAAATCTCATATCATCCTTCTAAGATCAACAATTTTCATCATAAGATCCAAATTGGGGAAATTAGGGATTTCATGGGTTCTCGGGGGAAATCATCATAAATCAATAATAAATCATCCATTCAATCATAATGCATCATAAATCAACAATTAAAAATGTTTTTGGGAAGAACCCACAAGATTGAAGTCAACCCTTCACTTTCGGGGAAATCATTAGTTTTGAAATTGAATTTTGGAGGGGCTTTATGGGTGAAGGCTACCCATAGATGAAGAGATACCATACCTTAGTTATGATTCTTCAAAGAAATAGAGTGAAATAGCCTTGATTCTTCTAGCCCTAGTCCCAATTTTACTCTTCTTCTTCCTTGAGTTCTACAGAGAGAAATTTTGTGTAGAAGATGAACTTTGTGACTTTAATTTGGGTTTTGGGAAATAATGAAGTGAATGGGTGTATTTTGACTTTAAAAGGATTATATAGGTGTGTAAAGTCAACACAAAATGATCCCCACTTAATACTAACTAAAAAGAAATTTACCAAAACGACCCTCATTAGGCAGCATGGTGCCAGGCACCAAGACAGGGCTCACGAGCCGTGGTCAAGACCACTGGCCGTGGTCCTACTCATGGTCCATGGACCAGTAGCTTGGCCTCAAGATCTTGGCCTCCACAAGGCTAATGAACCTTCACGGGCCTTCCCACGAGCCTTGGTCAAGACCACTGGCAGTGAAGTGGCTCGTGAAGGTGAGCCACTTTGAGGCAACCCTTAGGGAGCTACTGCCTTGCCTTCACGGACCACAGCACGAGCCGTGGTCCACACCACTGGCCGTGGTGGTGGTGGTGGAGTTAAGGCAGTGTGCCCCAAGCTTGGGGAAACCTTGGGCCTTACCCCTTTGCCTTGGGTCTTGGACTTCTCCCTTGACGTTAACCTTCATGTTTTGGCTCTAGTTTAACCTATTAACTTCTGGGGTGTTACATTATCTCCCCCTTGGGAACATTCATCCTCGAATGATGATCTAGAAATCTTACTTAATTAAAGCCTCAAGACTAGCCGCCCATCATGCATAAAACATCAATATAATGCACAATTCAAAGGAGGAAACATCAACTCCATCTTAACGTGATCAATGCAACACAAGGAAGTAGGAACTACATCTAACAACCCATTATGCATGAAAACTTAGACATTTCACATATTCGTAGGAGGAACTACCTTCTCCAACTAAAAACATGCTCAACTTAATAACATGAAGCAAATTATGCAATTACTCTTAAAAGCATACTAAAGCATGTTCACCAATCATCTCATGAAGTCAAATACGTAACTCATACTAAATGCACAACAACATGAGAAATACATAAATCATAAAAACACATTTTCTTTATAAACATGAATTTCTCAAAAACATGCATAACATGAGGAGATCATGGAAAATTCTAAAACACACATGACTCCAAATCATAAAACAAGCCACAAGGAACTCTTTCTCTCAAGCTAGAATAGGAATAGACGAAAGAGAGATGAGGATATCGAGAATCTGAACAATATTGCTATCTAAGCATACCATCTCCACCTTGGGAGGAATCTCCCTACTAAAACCTCAAGTACCACTTCTCTCAAACAATCCCCAAAGCATAGCTAACAACTCATAACAACCTTATCGGGTTCTAAAGTCACTAGAGGCCTAACAATTGCCACCAATCCTTCGAAGGATAACATTAAGGTCTAAAAATTAACATTGGGATATAATAAAAAAATTACATCTATAGGAAACTATAGACATACCAGTGCCTTCATCCGGAGAGCCTTCTTGGTCCTTTCTAGATCGGAGTGCATAGAAGCGACCATACTTTGGAGCATTGGGATCTGGTTCACTAAGAGAAGCTTGCTTGGCATCTATCCCTTTAACCATGAGTATGGAGCAATCCCTCATCTTGTGAACTTCCTTACCACACCCAAAGCAACTATCTGTGTCGGCTAGGCACCCGCATGTTCCTTTCCACAGTTAGCACATGTAGATCTCTCAAAAAAAGAACCGCCTCCATTTCCTCCTTGAGATTTAGGGTTAGTCACCCTATCCTTGTTGACCATTGGGGAATATTAGTTGGAGAACCTCTTTTTGAACCTTGGTTGACCTTGTTCATCTGACCTAGCTCTTTTTACCTCCCTATTATTTCTCTTGAGCTCTGATTCCTCAATTTGTTGGGCACATACCATAAGACGTGAGATACTCATGTTATCAGCAAGAATTACTGTACGACATTCTTCTTCAACCAAGTCGGACACTCCCATCATGAATTTGTTCATCCTAGCCCTTGAATCCGCTACTAGAGTTGGAGCATACTTGGATAGTTGGGTAAATTTCAAGGCATACTCCTTAACACTCATACTACCTTGCTTGAGGTTGATTAACTCTTGCATCTTAGCCTCCCTTAACTCTAGGGTAAAGAACCTATCAAGGAATGCCGATTTGAACATCTCCCATTCTATAGGACCCACTCATATTGGCCTCTCATCCTTCCTTTGCTTATACCATACTTGAGCAATACCTTTCAATTGGTAAGCGGCTAACTACTCTTTCTTTACCAAAGTCACCCCCATGATATCTATTATTTTGTAAGCCTCATCCACATATTCTTGAGGATCCTCTTCAACTTTGTAACCATGAAACTCGGGAGGGTTCATTCTAGAAAAATCCTTAACCCTAGAGGCAGCTGAATTAACATTCACCGGAGCTACAACTTCTCTATTGGCTTGAGCCGTAACGACTTGAGCCAACATTTTGAAAGCCGACCTAAACTCCACATGGGTCACATTCTCAACCATGAGATCAACCGTAGCTTGATTATCATGAGGAGGAACTCCTTGATTCACATTCTCCTCTTCCACCCTTCTAGCGTTATCCCTTCGTGTATTCATATCCTGAAGACACAGAAGAAGGATTAGGAGAGGAACTTTATAGAGTTAAACTCTATGGCACGACTTTAAGAGAATTGAAAGAAGTGTAGTATCCTAAACATCTTATAGCCTCTATTTCATAAATGTGGCGCGCTTCACACTATGAACAAAACTCTACTAGATGTGGCTTATGATACATCATCCTAGAATCATTTTAAACCTTGTACTCTGATTACTAAGTTTGTCACAACCCAGAAGCACCCCCTAGATGTGACAAGGCGTACTCAACCCATAAAGGTCTCATAAAAGCCCCTTAGCATATCATAACATAATATAAAAGAAATTGTAATACCTCGTAACTTAAAATGCATTTGCAACTCGTAAACACCAATGCATAGATGTGATATCGGGGGAAGCATATTATTGATAATGGTTAATAATATGATGTAACCCTTATATTTACTCATTTGAAGGGTTAAACAAAAGTTTTATGCCAAAGAGATCATTAAAGAAAAGATTCAAGTTTAAAGGTTCATTGTGGAGTAATACTACAAATGATCTCATTTCTCATTTGACTTTGAACGAGCATATCTCCTAATTTATAATGAGTTATAGGGCCTACAAACTATACAATTAAAGGTATTCGGGTCTAGTTTCCATCAAAACAAATCGCTCATTAAAACGATATCGGAGTAAAAAGTTATGTTCATCCTACGACAAATGTGCCCACTGCCCTATCACAACGAGACATGTGGCACTTTAGAGAAAGTCAACCAAACTTGTTGTTTTTATATTAGAATTTTGGGATATACTTTCTCATATACTCAAGAACGTGTAAGGACTGGTTTCAAGTTATTTCTTCAAGTTTTTCTCATCTTCAATCCTCCAAAGCTTGACGTAAGTTGGTTTCTTCAAGAATCAAGTGTCTTCCTCTCCATATACCTATAGATATACTTAGCTAAATGTTTTCTTGAAAGAAAAAGTATTGTTCTTGGAGAATAGAAAAGGGAAGGGGCTGCTTTTCTTGGATATATAGGTATGACTCCTCTTCTATCTTCATAAATAGTATTCAAAGGATGCTTTAAGTATAATTTGCGGGTAGGACTCACGGGACGGTGATAGGAAGCCGCGAGTCCATGTTTTACCTATTGTAGTTGATGTTTTGGTGAGGAGGGAGTTTGTAGAAGGTCGTGTTAGTTGTTGTTTTGACCAAATGAGCGGTCAATGGTATTGTATTGTGGAAGTAAGCTGGTTACATTAAAACGGAAGGCTAGGTATAGATAACACGACTCTTATAGTTCTTGAAAGTTTGTGTCTCACCAAGTGTTTGATGAAATGCCTAAATCGCTAATAATATGTTGTAGCTGGTTATATGAGCACCTATTATTTTAATTTATGGCATTAGTTCTCTACCAACTTAAACTATGAACTTATAAAGGAATTTGACATCGTTAACAAAGAACCCGTGGGATGCTGATCGGAGGCCATGAGCTTTACTTTTTATGTTAAGTGTGGATGATTAAGGGCGCTGGTTCTTTATGGTTAAAGGATTGAGGAGTAATACCAAACACGTAAATAAGTCATAAGACTACTTGGAAAGTAGAGAAAGAGAAGGGTGCGTTGATACACCATTCATCTATGGCAATTGTTTAGATTGTCGCTCCCAAACTATAATTGTGTTTTTGGCATTGTTGTGACTCTTGATTAGTTGCTTATACTATCATTTTATGATTTTATATTATAGATAAAGTTGTCAGCAAAGGAGTTTGACGACGTAAGATAGTAAGTCCCAAACTAAGGTATGTAAAGCTAAAACCTCTTTTCCCCTTAAGGCATGACCTAATCTCGCATGTTCTTCCGATAAATGTCACTAGAGATTCTATAATACTTGAAAGAATGTTATCCTATTTTATAAACCCTCTCATGTTGAGTCCTAAACCTATAGAGTTGCAGTACTCTTCAAGGAAGCAATATGTTTCACACAACTATATATGTCTACAGTTGAAACTCTTAGAAGTTAGCGGTGTACATATTGCACAAATTTTAAATAAGCAGCCAGCCACAGACTATTCGTAAGTGTATAGGTCAAAAAATATGTGATTCTCAAGCTAAAGAAAGTCATCACGAATTATATCACGAGCTATGTGATTAATGAATTAATTATTATAAATAATTTCAAGCAGTTGAGATTATAGACTACTTTGCAGCGTGGGGTGAGTATTTTTAGGGCTACTACGTGCGACGCTACTCTGTGCACAGAATTCAGATATAGTCAGCTGGAATTTCTCGTCGTGGATTCACCTAACTGATACAGGCCTGCGGGCACCATACAGGAGCCTTGGGGGGCGTACCTTGATAGACCACATTACCAAACTATGAGATTTCATGCGTGGTTGTGACAGTGGGCTACAAATGCCATACATGGTTCACTAATCGCCATTTGTAGGCCATCATGTGGTTCCCTGACAGTTAGTTTTACAAAGTGCAAGGAAGCGATCTAATGAAGTAAATATATTACTTAGGAAAATTATAGGGATTCTATATATAAATGACTAATCCATGAAATGTTAGATGAGGACCCTTGAGGTTGGTCACAATTTCAGTTACAGATTATATCTCCTGCATACACATGCTCAAATTTGCCTATCTTGATATTTGATGCATTTTAGCATTCTTACATGTCTACTTGTTATTCAGTCTTCTTTACATACCAATACATGTTTTATATGTACTGACGCCCCTATTATTGTGGCACTTCATTTGTATCACTACAGGCTGAGGTACTCAGGAACAACAAGCAATTTCAGCATACTAGAGACTTCCAATTTAGCAATTGGTAAGCTCCACCTCTACCTAAAGCTATCAGATATTTAGAGCTTATATTTTGCTACGTATGAGAATATATCAGAATGGGTATGTCAGGGCCTTGTCCCGACTAGTTATCAGATTCTCAGATGCATACTCTTTAGAGGCTTCGTAGAATGAGCCCTTTTGTTATCTATGTTTTAGTATGTGTCTTCATATACGTTCCGTTGCTTATGAATCTACAACTTTTTCATGAGATTAGCAAAAATAATTAGCATGTGCATGTATATATCCTTGATGTCCACCCCTTTCTAGTTAGGGGTGTGAAAAACTTGGTATCAAAGCCCAAGGTTCAAGTGTCCCAGGGAGTCTATGAGGCCGTGTCTAGTCGTACCTTTCTTATAAATGTGTTGCGTGCCATATTTATAATTTAGGTACTACATGGGCATTTAGGAATTTGACCTTCTTTCATAATATAGATCGTACGATACAACTAAGTCATAAAAAGTTAATTCTAACTCAAACTTTTTTTTCATTTGTGATTCTAAATAATGTCTAGTATGAACAAGGATAAAGAAGGCCCGAGGTCCATTGCTAGTACTACTCAGGAGGCAGCCATTTTAGAGAAGTCCCAACTAGTAGGTGATCAGACCAGTGGTCAGCAGAGCTTGCCATGTCCTATGTTTCCAGGTCCTCAGATTCCCATGACAGATGGAGCTCCAAGAGTCTCCAGTAGTACCAACGGTAGTTCATTTACTGTTGGTACCGCCACCAGGTACCTCAGAGCAAGATCTTAGAGGGGTCATACAGTTGCTCACTCAGTTGGTAGCTTCTCAGGTCCAAAGACAAAATGCAGTTGCACCTAGTATGGTTCAGGAAGAGGAAGCTGGATCCAGAGTACCTAATTTTCTCCATATGAATCCCCAAGTATTCACAGGATCTAGGGTGACAAAGGACCCATAACGGTTTATAGACGAGATCAACAGAATTCTTAGGGTCAAGCATATCTCTGAGACTAAAGTAGTTGCATTAGCCTTCTATCAGCTGAAAATTTTCGCCATTGCTTGGTACGAGATGTGGGTGGACTCTAGGGGACAAAATACTCCTCTAGCAGTTTCAAATGAGTTCTCTAGGGCCTTTATGGAGCACTTCCTTCCACTAGAGCTTAGGGAAGCGAGGGTTGATGAATTTTTAAACTTTCGACAGAATAACCTTAGTGTCAAGGAGTATTGCACGCGATTCACTCAGTTAGCTAGATTTGCTCCTGAGATGGTTAGCACCCAAAAATGCAAGGATGCATTGCTTCATTGGTGGACTTGGGGATCATTTGATTGGTTCTTACACCGTTGCTCCATTAAATCAGGATATGGATATTACAAGACTTATGGAACACACTCAACAAATAGAAGACCGTATACAAAATTGTAAGGCTGTGAGAGATAGGGAACAAAATAAGAGGTCAAGGAGTGCTGGAATATTTCAGGGAGATGCTAGAGCTTACTCCATTAGAGGTCCTCCCATACAGACTCAATCACCAGACCTCTCTACTGCTAGTGCCCCAGCTCAGTTATCGAGACCCAGGCAGGAGCAAACTCATACCTCGAGGGCACCTAATCCCCACTATCAGAGAGGTGCTAGTAGAGGAATACCATCTCGACCTACTTGCACGCACTGTGGTCGATCTCACTTGGGAGAGTGTCGATATGGATCTACCGCTTGCTATGGGTGTGGAGTTGAGGGTCATAAGATACGTGATTGTCCCAAGCTTCGAGTTGAGGGTAGAGGTGATAGGCTACAATATATTGCCTCTGTAGGAGCATCCTCATCATCATCGCCTTCTTCATCACGTGGCCCTCAACCACCAGCAGGGAGAGGTACAAGCATGAGTAGAGGATCTGGTTCTAGGGCTAGCCCAAATCAGATGTATGTACTAGTTGTTCATTGATGAGTCCACAATTTGGACTCATTTACGGATTTATTTTAATATATTTAGTGTCCTCAAATGCATATTTTTTCTCAATAACTGATGTAAATCCTTAAATTTCAGGTATTTGGATTTAGGGACAAAACATGGACACTATTGAGTAAAAAGGAACAAAGTAGCTAAAAGAACAAAAAAAAGAAGGCCTAAGGATCGCCTAAACCATTGGGTGACTCACCGAATGGCCTTAGTCTCTCCTAATGTTCCAGTGTGCCAAGCCTTGAAGGAGAAAATCAAGTGGGCGATAGAAAGGAGAAGTCGACTACTCGACGAACAGTTCCATGATGCAGTGCCTTATCGCCCAAAGTTACAGGACCTCAAGGATGCTGAAGGCAAAAGAAAAACGATGATACAAATGACTAAAGGGTGGATCGCGACTTATTGCGCCGACTAGTCCTTTGCAACACACTTTTTGACAACTATAAATACTTTTTTGAATTTTTAGTTTAGTATGCAAATTTTTAGAATATCAAGTTTATTATTCAGTTTTACAAAAACTTTTTTGGGAGACATTTTCCCTTTAGCTTTGAAGATTTGAAGATTTACATTTCTAAGAAATTGGAAATGGGTATTAAAGATTCTTCATCTTAAACGTTTGTAAAGACAATATTAATCATACCCAGTTGATGGAAACACATTTTGTTATCGATTTCTATCTTTTTACTATGTCTAGCTAAAACCCTAATTCTAGGGGTATGATTATGTGATTATGTGATTATGGGTTGAATTAACTGTTGGGTGTTGCTAATTGATAGTTTATTTGTTGTTTAAAAGTGATTTCATTCAGTAGATGTGGTTGAATTTAATGGGTTGTAGTTGCAAATACAATCTTAACTTCATATTTTTGGCTTGATCGAGAGAGAGGTTTTCAAACCAAAATTATGGAATCGATGGTCTGTGGGTATTGGGTTTTCATGGGTTCAGCTCGAGAGAGTGAACCCTAAACCCTCTTCCACACATTCAACTTGAGAGAGTGAATGGACTAAAGTGAAGGTTGTGCTTCATTGTAGCCTATTGGTGTTCGAGAGAAACCAATTTGATTCAGGGTAAATTTTTCGAGAGAAAGTTTACCCCCACTAAAGTCTAGCTTATTCACTGATTTACAACGGTTTACTATTTATTGCAATTACCTGATTGTTTACCTTAGCCCATAATCCTATCACATCCCAAGAATCCCGTTTCCATATTTTTATTTTCATACTATTTGCTGTCTTAGTTGATAATTGATTACAAAATCCCCTTTGATAATTCACACTTGTGTCACCCCAAACTTGAATTATGTTTTTCTTCGTAAATGTTTTTAGCTATGATTGACTTGAGCATGTTTATGCTTTTCTATTGATTATTGAGTATGAACCGCTCCCTTGGGACCCGACCCCAACTCACTAGTTGAGTTATATTACTATTGAACGATCACTGATGCTTAGTATTGGATGAATCTTTGATAGCGTTACAATTTAATCAAAATGGCGCCGCTGCCGGGGAGTGGTGTTACTTGAGAATTTTTAGTTAAGTTAAATTTTACTCTTGTTAATTATAGTGATACTTACTTAATTTTTAGTTTTGGCTTGTGTGTTGCTATTTCTGAGCAGAGACTTTGAGCATAGTTGATAACAACGGTGGCCAAACGACTAAGACTAATCAGGAAAGGGAAGAGGACCACTCTTTCGTAACATTATTAACTCAGTTGGACAATTTGGCCAATAAAATATTAGAGGTTGAAGTCCAATTTAAAAGAAACAATAGATACATACCTCCTCATGAGTGGAGAAAGTCTAAGGACAATGCGAGTAGACGTGTCGAGGATACACTATTAATCATTCTACAAAAGCTCAATGAACAAGATAGAGTGCTAGAGGAGATGAGGGAGAATATTGAAGTGCTAAATCAGATGATTGGCTCTCACTCCAGATCTATCCAGCTAATGGAAACCCTCTTGGGTCATGCATTGCCTCATCTTTACCCAAATAACCAAGAGGGGTTCCCTAGTGACACTAAGGTCAACCCTAAAAATGGAGGTTGAGTGAGGAGTTGTGTCGTGCCACGACATTAACTAAGGCGCTGCTTGGGAGGCAACCCAAGTATTTTTTTAAGTTTAGAATAATGGTGTGTTGATTGTGCAGGTTAAAGTGTGGAAAGTGTTTGAAAAGTGCAGATTGGCGAGCTAAAGGTCCAGTCGGCGAATCGCCGAAGAGGTTGACGACCCCGACCTAGTCCACCATTGGACTCAAGACAACTTCAAAATGTAGTCTATAAAACTCGGCGAGCCCATGAAATTATTAGTGAATCACCGACCTGGTTGGCAATCACGATATAGTCCGCCATTTGGACCCCCAGTTTAACTGGAGGTCCTATAAAACTCAGAGAGGTAAGTGATCACTCAGCGTGTCACTGAGTGGTTTGGTTAGCATGACTAATGTCGCCGAATGGGCAAGAACCGGACGGTTTTTAAAGGCCAAAGGTTTAAATTTTCAAACTCTTCACTTTCCCTCACTTTCGACTTTCACAAACTCATACCCGATTAGTATTTTCTATATTTCTTACTTTATTACTATATTTGAGTTGTTGATTGGTGCTCAGATTGGGAATACTTTGCCGCCTAGCATTTTAATCTTATTTTTATCGGCATTAAAGGTTGGTTTACCGAACCCCGAGTTTATTTTCATCAAATTTGTTCTCATTTGCAATATTATTATCTTGTTAAAGTGTGTTGGGCCTCTCTGATAGGATTAGATTGTTTAAATGCCTGTTTAATTTGAATATCTTTCCCGTATTGTGCATAATGTTGAAATCTCGTATTTTTGTGCCTTAAAATGAATTAAATTTTGTGGGGTTGTGCTTGCATGTCATTGGGTTTAATTGGGTGAAGTCTAAGTAGCCCATATTTGTGTCGAACAACATAATTTGCCTAATGATAGAAGGGTGATGTCATTCTTAAGGGCAAAGGTCGTCAATTGATCAAATTTGGCAAAACTGAGAGAAGTTTGAGTATCCCGAGGGAATGGGTGCTATGGGTCTTGCTTTAATTTGACTAGTGCTTGGTTTGATTTTGTTTTTGGGGATTTCGGGGATGAATTCGTGAAGTTGGGTTGAAAGTAGGCAAGTTGGGTCGTATGGCGAGTTGGGTCGAGCTCGCCAAGCTACTCGGCGGTTCACCGAAGTTCCCAATCTCGCCATTTAATTTCATGCTATACTTGTTGTTTCACTATAAATTTTGGTGAGAAGTCTGAGGTCACCGAAAGCACTCGGTGACTCACCGAAAGTATTCTTGATCGCGTTTTGTCTGCACTACTAAGCCCTTATTGCACTGTAACTTTCGGCGGTCTATCCCTTGCTCGCCGAAAGCTATTGACGATTCACCGAAAGGCCCTGCTCATCGCCGACTTGCTAAAACTTTAGAGCCAATCCTTTCGGCGAGCCCGATCCAGCTCGCCAAAGTGATTTGACGACTCGCCGACTGGTTCGGCAAGGTGTCTGCAACTGTGTTTTGTGAGTTTAACTGAAATGTTTCTAACTTTTTCCTGATATTTTACAGCCATGGCTAGACCTAAGGTTGCAGGAAGAAACATGCCACCTCGTTATTAAGCAAAGGGGATTGCACTCAATGAGGATGCAACTGCATCTAGGGGCAAAGCAACAAAACTTCCCACAACCGGTGGGAAGGGAAAATGCAAAGAGAAGGCACATGCATCACTGGAGGTTAGCTTCAATTGTGACAACATCTATACCACACACCTCACTACTTCTGAATGTGATGATGAGCATCAGGAGCACCAGTCTATAGCTTCTGATGATGATGAGCTTGTAGTAACGCAGATGGCAGAGCTATGATCTAAAGGTTGAATGATCCATCTAGGATCCGGACTCCTCAGGCTACCACTCCTCCTCCAGCTCCAGAGCATGTTGTTGTCCTAGCCTCTCCTGTGCAAGGTCCTCTCCCAAAGTCTATGAATAGATTAAAGACTAAGGGGCTAAGGACAATCATTGAGGAAAAACGATTGTCCACGAATGGGGTAATTAATAGGTACCCTGAGATTATGAGATAACTAAAGTCTCATAAGTTCCAGATCTTTACAATGCCCCGTGGACCGTATATTTCGAACTGCGTTAGGGAATTCTACAATGCATATAGTGCCCTGATTCCACAAAGAAAGAAGCAAGCAACTGCATTCAAACCATTCGACTATGTGGTAGTCCGGGGCAAGAATATTTGTGTGACAGTACTACTATAAATGTAGTCTTGGAGTGCACGAATAATATTGATGACCCTCACTAGTACATGATGAAAACTAAGTAATTCGAGGGAATAAAAAACTGGATGGATCCTCTTATCTGTGATAGCACTCCAAAGTGGTTAAGAGGAAGGGGCCCCGATAATGAAGAGGTACATGCATGTAGTTGCAAGGTACTGGTTTGGCTTTATCAACAGTACTGTAATGCCATCCCAAAATGAGTCCATTCTTCGCCATTCTAATGCTGCTTGTCTTGGCACGATAATTGCATGTGAGTGAATTAATTTGGGTATGATCGTTAAGCAGAAGATGGCCATGAGAGCTAAACAACGCAAGAACTCACTCCCCTTCCTGATATTGATCCCTGAGTTGTGCAGACGAGCTCGGGTACCTAGAGATGATAAGAAGGATGTGGAAGTGATTCTCACATCCTCAACTGATATCCGGAGGATCGAGGTTGAATATTTAAAGGATCAGGCGAAGAAGAAGAAGGCAGCCCCGGTGAACCCTTCCTCAGTTGTGGACACACTACCTGCAGAGGCATCTTTGCCAACTCCGGCACATAGGCCTTCAGGTACCTCTACTGCTACTCTTTCTGACACTCTAGATTCTTCTGTTGTTGCACTGCCTCATAAACTTGTTGTTGTTGCTATCTCCCGGACTCCGATCACCCAAGCTTCATTACGCTGGATAGAGCAGCTTGCCCATTCTGCTGATTGTTGGGCTCCCAGACTAGAGGCCTTCTTCCAAGAATTATTCAGACTACCCTGGATGATGTCATATCACCATTGAGTGCTGCCATTGATGCCCTTGAAGTGGGGATAACGGTATGCGAGCATGTCCAAGGGGCCACTGAAGAGGTGACGGCCTTAAAGGCTGCTATAGTTGTGTTGCGGAGCGATGTGGATTAGCTAAAGTTCATCGATATTTCTATGGTCTTCGGGATGGTTGAGATCCTAGATGTGCCAAAGATGCCTCCGGCTAACACCGGAGATGAGGTTAGAGTTGGGCAGACAGTTGATCCCGAGTCTAAGGCAGAGACTGATGAGGAGATGCTTGAGGAGGCTGAGGAAGCTGCATATGAGGGCCTTACTGAGACAGAGGAGGCCATGGTAGATGATGTTGTGCAGGCTTCTTTGGCAAATACATCCATAGCAACTCCTAGTGGATCTGGTACTGCTGGTCCTTCTGAGGTGACTCCAGGTACTGAGGCCCGAGTCAAGACTGATGTACCGGGCACTGATGCCAGACAGAGAGAGCAACTGCGTAGACATAATCCCCTCTTTACCTCTCACTCTGCCTTACTTTATTTTGACTTTTGGATAATTTTGTTTGCATATGAGGACAAATGCTTTTATCTGTGGTGGGGTGAGGCCCACATTTTGTGTGACTTTTTTTTGTGAATATTGATATTTTGTTTATCTATTTGGGTTTTGAGCTGAATTTATGTTTTACACTGCTTTTTATGGAAGGTTTGAGCTTGTAGCTCCGTGTTTATAATTGTAAATGATTTTTGACCCTTCCGAAAAAAATTTGCCACCTATTGTTTATGTTGAATGTGGTTGTTCTTGTGCAAATTTGAGAATCGGTTTTGATCAATACCGATGACTTGAATAGTGCCCATAATCGAACAAACATGAAAGTGCAAGTACGATGAGGCCAAATGAAGTTTCATAGTCAATATGTGAACTCTGTTCATCTCGTTGTGACTAGCCAAGTACCATATTGAGTCTCTTGTGATGAGCATTGCACACTAGCGAAAGTGTGGAGTCTTGTTTTGCCATTGGTGTCGATGCCTTGTGTGATGAGCTTTCCGTGAACCATATATGATGACACCTAGAATTTGCTTCGTTAGTCCGGTTAACTAAGTAAAGACAATTTCTTGAGATGATCTTAGGCAACTTTAAAGAGTGTGAACCAATTTGACATTGTACCTCTTTTTGTGACCTACCTTGTGAGTGTGTGAACCTCTTTTGAACACCATTTGAGCCTTACCCTTTTTTGGAAGAAACTTGATGAAAACATAACCTTTCTTGATCCATTACCCATAATCCTCATTATTTGTGGCTTGTTTGAATAAACAACTTAGGCCAAAAGCCTAAGTTGGGGGGTGGTGAAAAGAAAAGGCAAATCAAGAAAATGCAAAGAAGTCCCTTTTGCCCATGTTTTGAGAAAAATGGAACCCCTCCATATATATATAAAAAAAAAAAAAAAAGGATGAAAAAGAAAAAGAAAAAGAAAGAAAAAGTTGTGGAATAAAGTTGTGAAAATACAAAGAAAATGAGGTTTCCAACAATCCATGGAAGATGAATAAGAGGTGACTTTTGAGCTTGAATAAAAATGATGAAGAAAAGGAAAGAAGGTGTTGTTCACATCACATTTCATGAGGATTACAACCTATGAGCCTAAATGACCATACCTTTGCACTCAACCCCATTACAAGCCTTGAAAAGACCTTTTTGATCTTGAATGAGCTGAAACAAAAGTTGATTGGAAAAGAAGGGCAAACCTATGGGTGAAAATCATACATTGTGTTCATCTTTGTGAGTGTGAGCGTTGCATTTGATTCTAGAACTTTAAATTGTTGAACCATTGTGTGTGAATATGGAATCATTCCTTGTGTGAGGGCATTTGATCACCTTTGTTGCGCTTGAACTTGCATTTGAAGCAAGTAATGTGAGCTTGAGATTCTTTGGTAATAGTGAGTCACAACTTGAATCTTTGAGTGCACAATTGATCCTTGCATGAGTAAATTGAGTTTTCTTGTGTGCATTCATGATTGAGTCTTATGCAACACTATTTGAGACATCCTTTTTGAAAAGATGAACTTGAGTTTTACTTGAGGACAAGCAAAAGTTTAAGTTGGGGTGTTGATGAGTCCACAATTTGGACTTATTTAGGGCTTTATTTTAATAGATGTAGTGTCCTCAAATGCATATTTTGTCTCAATAACTGATGTAAATCTTTGAATTTCAAGTATTTGGACTTGGGGACAAAGCATGGACACTATTAAACAAAAAGGAACAAGGCAGCTGAAAGAACGAAGAAAAGAATGCCTGAGGATCGCCTAAACCATTGGGCGAGTCGCCGAATGGACTTGGTCTCGCCTAATGTTCTAGTGTGCCAAGCCCTGAAGGAGAAAATTAAGTCGGTGATAGAAGAACCAGTCGGCGAGTCGCCGAACAGTTCTGCGATGCACTGCCTTATCGCCCAAAGTTACAAGACCTCAAGGATGCTGAAGGCAAAAGCAAAATGGCGATACCAATGACCAAATGGCGGATTGTCGAGGGGATCTGTGATCCTGACTTATTGCACCGTCTGGTTCTTCGCAGCACACTTCTTGACAACTATAAATACTTGTTTGAATTTTTAGTTTAGTATGCAATTTTTTAGAATATCAAGTTTATTATTCAGTTTTACAACTTAGAACTTTTTTCGGGAGACATTTTTCCTTCGCTTTGAAGATTTGAAGATTTCCATTTCTAAGAAATTGGAAGTGGGTATTGAAGATTCTTCATCTTAGACGTTTGTAAATACAATATTAATCGTACCCAGTTGATGGAAACATATTTCAATATCGATTTCTATTGTTTTACTATGTATAGCTAAAACCTCAATTCTTGGGGTGTGATTATGTGATTATGAGTTGAATTAATTGTTGGGTGTTGTTAATTGATAGTTTATTTGCTGTTTAAAAGTGATTTCGTTTAGTAGTTGTAGTTGAATTTAATGGGTTGTAGTTGCAAATACAATCTTACCTTCATGTTTTTTGCTTGCTCGAGAGAGAAGTTTTAAAACCAAAATTATTGAATTGATGGTCTATGGGTATTGGGTTGTCATGGGTTCAGCTTATAACGACCCGTAAAATGAATAAGTGAAACTAGAGCCTAACTTGTGTGTGTTTGAGTTTGGTGTAAGGTTTGAGGGTGTTTAGTGTTGTCCCGAGCTATGGTTAAGGATTTTTGGGGTTAAACGTCAAGGTACGACTCCCCAAGGACCACCCTAAGGGTCCTTGAGGAGAACCCTAAGCCTAACCTCGAAGACCCCTTGAAATCAAAAGATTGCCCAAGATTTGGTGAACCACGGAAGGGGACCACACCCCGTAGAACAAAACACGACTCGTGGTCTTGATCCATAGGTCAATGGCGACAGTTACAAGTTGCAGCCCCAAACCACGGACCAACAGGATAGTGGCGTAGCCCCATCTACAGTCCGTAGATGAGGGGTGTGGTTTGGACCTGTGTGCTGCAATTTTCGGCCAAGTTAAAGGGTAGGTCAGTAAATTTCTCTCTTGTTTAGTTTAGTACATGGACGGTTATTATTGGTTTATTAACATATTTTAAGGGTTTTTAATGTATTAAAACACATTTTCAACTCATTATTTCAAAACACCCAAAGTTAAACACCTCTCTTCTCCAAAAGCTCTCTCTAGAAACCTCCATTGGAGGTGAAGATTTCAAGCTTCCAAGGTCAAATCCTCATGTTTTTCAAGGGGATTTCGTGGATTTCTTCTCTAAAAAGGTATGGTGGTCTTCATCCTTGACTTATTATCTTTCAAGGAGCCAATTTCAAAAGTGATTTCAAATTTTCAAAGTTTCCCCAAAACCCTAGATTTCAATCTATACATGGGTTCAATTCAAAATGATTTCTAAAGGCATTATTGCATTGAATTGTGAATGAATTGTGGATTTAAAGATGATTTAAGATGAATTCTTCCTAGAACCCATGTTTTTCCCCAAATTCCTAAGTTGTGAATTGAGATTGGGATTTGATTGATTATGAAATATGTGAATTATTTGTGTATATGGATATAGAATGTTGAAATTATGTTATTACTCTTTCCTAATTGTATTGATATAAGGTGTGTGGGTGAATGTGATCCATGGCCTTGAAAGGCAAGATGTGAAGGCTAAGGTATGAATATGAACATCTTTCATATCCCATAACTATGAGTTCTCATAGGTCCTAGCTAGTGGATCAACCTAAGCTAGATGAACTGGTCTTCCTTAGGAAAGTAGACCACCTCTTTACGGTGTGGGGTTTCATGACACTGGATTCCATGTCAAGCTAACATGGTCTATGTCGGTTAAATGCTTATTCCCATCATGTGAGATGTGCATTATGGTTTCTTGAGGAGTTCTATGACGTGTGGGTGGTAGTATGGAATGTCATCCATGCATTGCATGAGTAGGCTTTGAGAGAGTCATAGTGAGTTCTCTAAGTCTTAATGGTTATTGTATGAATGTCCTCTTATGATAAATTTAATGAGAATGATGATCTAATGTCTAATGAATGAAGATGTTTTAAATGAAATTATTGAAGAATGTTGACTCTTATATGCTTAAATGTAAATGAAGCATGCTATACTTGGGTTGTATTATGAGTTACTTCCTTGTCATGGCTTGTTGTATATGAATGTGCCTTGCTTATGGTGCCTTCAAAGGAATACTTAGTGTGAGAAGTAGTATGGGATGCTACTTGTACATTGCAAAAGTATGACTTAGAGTTGTCTTAGTGTCACGACCCGAGAGCACCCCCTAGTCGTAACCGGCGTACTCAACCTCGAAGAGGTCTTATACAAGACTCATCGATCATTCATTGCATACGATACTTGAAAATATAGAAGAATTAAAAACTTTCTTCACACACGAAGATACTTTTATAAAAAATAGCAGGCGGAAGACTTTCTAGACTTTATACATTATGTCTCGAAACCATCTAATACTTTAGAGTACAACATTTGGGACTAAGTCCATACAAAACTTAAAAAATACTAAAAAGACATAAAGAGGAATATGTTAGGTCTTGTCCTCGAATCTATGAGGACTCACCAAGTCTTCATCTTCAAGCACCTTAGAAACCTATCCATCAACCATAGAACACTAATGTCTCCAATCCCTACACTTTAGTCAAAAGGGGAAGAAATTGGGTTAGCACAATTAAGCACCAAGTATGGAAGCCATGCAAAAGCATGCAAAAAGGGACATTTATTGAAGAGCCATGCTTTTATGCCATTTAGTAAAACTTCATGAAATACAAGTATAAAAGACATTATAAGTCATCATCCACATATAAGACAATACCCACATTATAGACATGTTCAACTAGTACCAACATACAACACATAAACATATTCGTCAACTAAGTCATTTCATCGTCTTAGAACCTCTATATAAAGTTACCCTAAGACACAACTAAGTAAGACATGAAGTGGCCGCCCATACAACCTCTTCATACACAGCTAAGTGTTCCTCAAGGCTACCATAGATAAGGACCTTTCTATTTCAACATAATATCAATAAGTCAACATTCATAATACAAGTCAAATATAGCAGGCATCTTCACATTCTAAGCATTTAGGAGCCAACATTCTTCATGAAAGACATTTAGGACACATTCATGTATTTAGAGGACTTTCATACATTGGCCATTAAGGCTTAGGGATTTCACTTTAGCATCTTCAAAGCCTACTAGTGTCATGTGTAGATAGCATCCCATACTACTACCTACACGTTGTAGAACCTATCCAATAACTAGAGTGAACATCCCACATGATGGGAATAGGCATTAATCGACATAGACCATGCAAGCTAAACATAGAATCCGGTGTCATAAGACCCCACACCGTGGAGGGTTTTCTACTTGCCAAGGGTAGAACTAGTACACATCTCATGTAAGCACATGGTTTAGGAGATATCCAAAGATGTTCATTGGACTCTTGCCTTTTCTACGGGAAGAGACACCATCTTAACCATATCCACTTGGTGCTTAGCCATAGTTCCCATAGAGTAGTTTCATTCACATGTATGTACTAGGGAGGGTATCAACATTAGGTCTAGCCGACCCATAGTACTTTTACCAAGAAGGGCACCATGCTTAGGTCTAACCAATCGAGGTTCATTAAGGATAGCTTCTTGACTTTCGTAGAGAGGGTTTTCTACCGTTCCAATCCACCATCTCTATGTCTATCATTTCACACAAGAAAAAGGTCATCACCATAAGGTCCATCTCTTCAAGGTTTCACATTCACTTAGTGGTCTAGACTCATCATGAAAGGGTACCATGCTTAGGTCCAGCCGATTCAAGACATAGCCTAGAATGCCTCTTTAGTCTTTCATAGAAAGGGCACCATGCTTACGTCTAGCCGATTCAAGACGTTCATTCATTCAATCATTCGTTACTCAAGAAATGGATGCCTATGCCTACCAAGTCAAGAGATCACATTCAACATATTTTTCATTCACCAAGGAGAAGGCACCTAAGTCTACCAATTCCAAGAGTTCATAATCAAGAAGCTTTCATGTATCAAGAAGAGACACCTAGGTCTACCAAATCTAGACACAACATCAAATTATAGAGACACTTCATAGTCTAACATCAACACATATGAACATTAAGAGAGAACATAATTTTCATCACTATACAATAACACTTTATACAATATCACCTTGAAATCACATGAACACCTTCACATTATACAACATCATTAGCTTTACTTCATTAGATTCTCAATCAAATCCTTCACATCACATTCACATATATAATATTATGACAACAGTTCAATTCCAAATATAATGCCTTCAAGGCCATGATCACAATACATTCAATAAGTAAACATCTCCACCATAAGTGGATCAAACCATACAAGAACAATTCCAATATAGCATGAGATTAGGTCAGCTTACCATTCTCCAAAGCCATAATCACCATAACTCAATTCTCCAACAATGCACCATAGATAGGTATAGAATACAATAGAAATCAATAATACAATTCAATCTAAGCATAATTCCATCAACATTCATTCATAAGCATAAGACCCACTTCATAAGCCAAATTTAGGAATTTAGTGAAATCATGGGTTCATGGTGTTTTTCATCTTAAAACACCAATTAAACATCATCATACTTGATCATTTGAAATTGTTTCATGCAAGATCCCATGAGTTTGAGTGAGAAATAGGCTTTTTCAAAAACATTGAAAACTTGCAATCTATTTTGAAATTAGCTCTAGGGTGATAGATTTCCCTAGATAAAGAACTCCCATACCTTATAAGATGAATCCACACGAAAATTGAAGAATAAAGCACTTGAACTACACAACCCTAGCTTGAACTTGACCTTGACCTTCAATGGTGTCTAGAGAGAACTTTTTAGGAAAGGGGTTTTGACTTTTGAAGAATGAATTCTAAATGGAGGTTTAAATGTTTTAATACACTTAAAATACATAAAATAATCGTCCATGTATTTAATTGGCCAAGGGTGGAATTTACCAAACCACCTTGGTTTGGCCGAACACATGACAGCAAAACCGGTGAGACTTACGAAACCCCCACCTATGGACCGTAGGTGGGGTGACGGGCCATTCTGTCACTCCATCGTTGGTGACTGAGACTTGACCATGGGAGCTAAAGCTCCCTAGGCTAAGTCTTGACTTACTGGCCGTAAGTGGACCTACTGGTCGTAAGTCATTGCCGTAGTTCACCACTTTTTGAGAGCTTGGGGTCTAAACTTAGGGTCCTCCTCAAGAACCCTTAGGGTGGTCCTTAGGGAGTTGTACCCAGACGTTCAACCCCTAAACTCATGGTTCTAAGTGCAAGGAATATTTCTACAAGATTTAGACCTTAAACAACACATCAACTTCAACTACAACACACTAGAACACACTAGCACCAAAAACTAGTTTCTGAACGTCATGGTCGTTTCTTGACGTTTGACCTCAAAACTCTTCAAACCAAACTTTAAAATCCAAAACACAACATTTTAACAAGTTAGCAACTTCTAAAACACATGCCAAGCTCTAGTTCATCCTATTTCATTTTAGGGTTGTTACTTTATCCCCCACTTCGGAACATTCGTCCTCAAATGACACTTACAACACATAAAGGGGTAACAACTCAAGTAAACAACCCACAATCAAGCATACAACATCATCAACAAGACACATAACTAGGAGGAACATCAACTCCACATCAATACGGCTCAAACAACTTCATGCAATTCAAGAAAGTAGGAATACATCTACTAACTCCTTATGCCTCAAACTTTACCATTTCTCATTTCATTGGAGGAACTTCCTTCTCCAATTCACATCATGCTCATCCCGAAATTATTATGCACATTATGCAATTTTCTCATAAAAGCACAATTATGCAACATTTTCAAGAACACATTTAAGCATGCTCAATAAGTCAACTCATCCAACATTTAAGCATGTTCACCATTTCACCTCATGAAGCAAATAGACAACTCATACTAGATGCATATTAACATGAGGAATACAATTTATGAAAACTCATTTTCTCATTAAACAAGAATTAAACTAGAGCATGCATAACATAAGAAAAACATATGGAAACTCATTTTTCACACAAGACTTGATGAGTCCATAAATTGGACTCATTTCAGGCTTTATTTTGATAGAAATAGTGTCCTCTAATACTTATTTTGTAATAATATCTGATGAAAACTCTTAAGTTTCAGGTATTTGAAGTTTTAGTAGAAGCTTGGACACTTAGGCGCAAAAAGGAACAAAAAGGCTGAAAAGAACGAAGAAGCTGAAGCCTGAGAATCGCCAAGCATCTTTGGCAATTCGCTGAAAGGATAGACTCCGCCCTTTGTTCCAATATGTGAAGCCCTGAAGGAAGAGGATCCAAAAGGCGATGAAAGGAGCAGTCGGCGCTTCGCCGAATAGTTTCTTGAAGCATTACTATACCACCCAATGGTCCAAAATGTGGAGATGTTGAAGGCAAGCACTAAACGGCGATGAGACAGAAGAAGGGTGAGTCGCTGAGTCATTCATCGAACTCAACTAGCCTCACCGAACGATCCGTCAGAACTAATTTCTAATGGCTATAAATACTAAAACTCTTTATTAAATTTAGAAGTTACGAATCATTATTATTATTTTCATAATAGAATAGTACTTTTTGGATATTTTCTCTCAAGTTTGGAGAGGGTTTTGTGGGAGACTTGAAGAGAGAAGGATTTCATCTTCCCCAAGTTGGAAGTGGGTCTTCTCCATTCTTATTCCTTTGCTTAAATCAAGGTTTAATTTCTTATACCCATTTGATTTTAGTATTATTTTAGGTATATTTTGTTATTTCTTGACGTGTGGCTAAAAAACTCCATTCTTGGGCTGTGATTTAGCAAATATGTGTTGATATTGATGTTGGGTCTTGCTTGCTGATATGTTAGATATATTTTAATGGTGATTTCACCTAGTGGTTGTGGTTTAATTTAATGGGTTTGTAGTTGCAAATACAAAACAACCCATGTGTTTTCGACTTGCCCGAGAGGGAGGTAGCGAAACCAAGACCACTAGACTGATGGCATAAGGAGTGGGTCGACATAAGGTTCAGCCTGAGAAGGTGAACCCTAGTCCCATATCCTAACACTCATCTCGAGAGAGTGAGTGGGGTAAGACATAGGCTGGTCTTCATGCGGCAAATGGGTGTCTGAGAGGAACCCATTTGAAACAGGGTAAGTTGCCCGAGAGGAAACTTATTTCCATCTAAAGCTTAGCCTAGTCACTATTATTTTTCAAATTTCCTATCGAAAGCATGTACCCAATGACTTATCTCAGTTTGTATTGCGGTCACACCCCAAGAACATTTCCCCATACTTGATTTTCTTGTCAATTTTTGCTATTTTTACTACTTGTGACAAAACCCCCATTTGATGTTCGACACTTTCGTGTCACCCCCTTTAATTTATCATGTTTTTGTTCGTTAATATCTTCAGCTACGACTAGTTAGAACTTAATTTTATTTTTCTATCAATTTTCAAAATCACTCCCTTGGGACACGACCCCAACCTTTAGTTGGGTTACTATACTATCGACGATCGTAGACACTCATACCGTAGGTTAGTGTTGTTGGTCACGATAAGCATCAAAATGGCGTCGCTGCCGGGGAGTGGTGTTATTTGAGAATTTTTAGATTAGTAGAATTTTTTTGTTCTTCTTAGTCGTAGTCTACTTACCTAATTTTTAGTTTTGTCTAGTTTGTCTATGTGTTAAGACAGGATAATGAGAATACATGATTGGGATGGTAGACCAATGGAGCACCTCCTAGTAGAAGTGATGAGATTCAGAGATCACAACCTGAACTTCAATCATCTAGGAGGAGAACCTTTCCATGAGTCGTGGTTGAGGTTTAAAACACCATAGATACAATGCCCAACTCATGAAATCCCTGATTTAGTTCTACTAGAATGCTTCTATAAGGGTCTAAGTCCCTAAAATAGAGAGTTAATCGACCGACTTATGTCGGGAGGTCGTGATAAATACTTCTATGAGAGCGCAGCCAAAATCCTTGACCTTGTGGCTAAAACCAACAAGGATACTGAGAAGGACCAGCATTTAATCATTTTGCTAGGTCAGATGAACAACTTGACCCAAAGGGTCGAGGAACTGGAAGTGATGTCCAAAGAAAAGAGCAAATGTTGACTACCTATTGAGCAGGGCAGATCAATGGACATTGAAAATAAACATATTTGAAGATATATTGTTAACCATCCTTCAAAAGCTAAATGATCAAGATAGAGTGCTAGAGAAGATTAGAGAAAATGTAGAAGCGCTAAATCAGATAAGCAGTTCTCACACTAGATCTATCCAACTAATTGAAATTCTCTTGGGTCACATAATGTCTAATCTCCATCAGGCACAAGACAAGGGGTGGCCATATGATGTTTTGGCCAACTCCAAAAGTGAAAGTTAGGTGCTAACCTGTGTCGTCCCACGATGTTAACTAAGACGTTGTTTGGGAAGCACCCCAAAATCCTTAACTACTTTAAGTTTGTTATTTTTGAAATAAAGGTGTTTTGATTTTGTATGAGTGGAGCATGAAAAGTTTGGGAAAAGTACATGATGAATTACTCAAATCCACTTGGCGAAACACAAATTAGATCGGCGACTGCTACAAAGACCGTCATTTGGATCCTTACTTTGGTTAAAGGTCCTGTAAAACTCGGTGTGGAAGATGAACACTCGGTGGATTGCTGAGTAGCTAAGAAAATCCAAATAATCTCGCCGAATGGGTGAGATCTGGATGGAATTTATAAAACCACGGGCCTTAACTTTCAACCTTTTTACTTACCACTTACTCTCGATTCTTGTGAAAATCGCACCTACATAGTACTTTCAGATTTTTTGCAAATTGTAAGTCTTTTAGTTGTTTGAGTAGTGCTTGGATCTGTGATAACCTGCTGCTTAGCATTACAGTCTTGATCTAATCTGCCCAAAAGGTTAGGACTCCAAACCCTGCATTTAATCTTGGAATGGATGCTGTCATTTCAAGTAATTTTATCCAATGTCGTGTGATGTGCCCTTCTGATGAATTTAGATTATTTCAAGCACAAAGGTGAACTCGCTGAACCCTTCGGCGATTTGCTAAATTATCCCATTTTACCTTTGACCTCATGCTACTTGTAGTCAGTGTTTTGTAACCATTCGGTGACTCACCAAGCTATGCGGAAAATCCCGCTGAAATTGTGTTTCTCTAAAACCTGATCTAGTTGTTCTGATTTTTTTCAAATTCTTTGCAAAAATGGCTAAATCTAAAGTTGCAGGAAAGAGCAAGCCACCCCAAAATAGAACAAAAGGAATTACAATGAAAAAGGAAGCAGATACATTCAGAAGCAAAGTTGCTAAACTTTCCAAAACTTGCGAGAAATGGAAGGGCAAACACAAGGCCTTTAAATTATCAGACAGGGCTGAGCGGCGAGTTAAGAGGCGGAATGATTCACCCAGGGCTAGGACTCCCCAGCATACAATTACCATACCTCTAGTTCCAGCGCTGACACTGGTATTAGCACCTCTCGTACAAGGTCCTCAGTCTAAATCAAATCGAGAAAATGCTAAGGGGTTAAGGCCAATTCTGGAAAAAAACACATGTCCATAGATGGGGTTATAGATAGATACCCAGAGATAATAGAGTGACTGAGATACCACAAGTTCCAAATCTTCACCAAACCCCGTGGCCCTTATATTCCAAACTAGGTAACAAAGTTCTACAATGCATATAGTGCACTAATACCCCAGCAAAAGCAACTAGCAGCAGCCTTCAGAGAAGTTAGCTATGTGGTTGTTAGAGGCAGGAAAGTGAAGTGTGATCATGAGGAAATCAATGCAGTCTTGGGCATGCCCACAAATATAGCGGATCACTACCATTATCTGATTAGAACAAAAAAGCTGGAAGAGATGAAATAGTGGTGAACCTCACTAATTGTAGATGAAACCCCAAAGTGGGCGGCGGAAGAAGTTTCGATTGAAAAGAAAGAATTAAACATAGCCACAAGGTTCTGGTTCGGTTTTATCAACAGCACAATTATGCCATCCCAAAATGAGTCGATCTTTCACCTTGCCAAGGCAGCCTGCCTGGGTTGCGTCATAGAGGAGACTCAGATAAACTTGGGTACAATCATTGATTCAGAGATACTCATGCGTGCAACACAGAGCCGAACGTCATTTCCATTTCCAGTCTTGATCACAGAATTATGCAAACTAGTCAGGTGCCTCGAGATGTCAAGAAAGATGTAGAAGTGATGCCCACAGCCTCTACTGATATCTGGAGGATTGAAGTCGAGTATCTTAAGGATAAGGAAGAAAGGAAAAAGGAAGCATCGATGAAAACACAGAATCATCACCTGCAAAGACACATTTGTCTACCCAGACCCCTGGACCTTCAGGTATATCCATTGCCACTGTTACTCACGCCAATCCTCCAGATTCTTCTGTTGCTGCATGATCGCCAAGACCCACCACTGTTGCTGCTGATTCTTGACTTCCACTCACCCAGGGGTCTCTCCTCCGGATGGGACAACTGGCTCATTCTACTGATCATCGAGCTGCTAACCTAGAGGCCTCTGTTCCAGACATGATCCGAGTTGCCTTGAATGATGTTGTGACACCTTTGAGCGCTACCATTGAAGACCTAGCGGCCAGAATAGCGGTGTGCTAGCATAAATAAGGGTCCACGGAGGAGGTGAAAACCTTAAAAGGTGCCATTGCTGAACTACGAAAAGATATAGACCACATGAAGTCCACCGATGTATCCATGGTCTTTTGGAACAATAGAGACTCTAGATATGCCCGAAATACCTCAGATTACTAAAGGGCATGGAGATGGAAGGAGCATACAACCGATTCTGAACCAAAGGCAGAAACTGAAGAAATCATGATAGATGTTGTTGTGCAAGCTTCTTTGGCAAAGTCTCCTGCTGATGGATCCAGTGGAGCTGGTACTTCTGGTGGTCATTCCGGATACTGATGCTATGACAGATGGAGCAACCGCATAGTCAGGATCCCCTCTTTACCTCCCTCTCTGTTCTTAGCTATCTTTCAAAATTTTGGATATTTATTACTTGCATTTGAAGACAAATACTTTTTATTTGTGGTGGGGTGAGGCCCACCTGTGTGTGCTACTTACTTTTTGCTCGTGTTTGTGTTTATATTTGGGCTGTTCTGTTTAAAATTGTTTATACACTGCTTTTTGTAGATGTTTGAGCTCATGGCTCTCTTTTGGGTTTAATTGTAAATGATTTTGACCTTTACGAAAAATTTTGAATTTTTTGCACATTTTTTGCCACCCCTCGTGAGTTGAATGTGGTTGTTTTTTGCAAAAATTTGAGTCTCAATTTCGATCAATACCGATGACTTGAATAGTGCTCTCAATTGAACGAACATGAATGCACGGCTACGATGAGGCCAAATGAAGTTGCATAGACAATATGTGAACTATTTGCATCTCGTTGTGATTAGCCACTTATCGAATTGATTCTCCTGTAATGATCGTTGCACACTAGCGAAAGTGTGTAGTCTTGTTTGATTTAAGTGTCGATGCCTTGTGTGATTAGCTTGCTTTGAAACTTGCATGAATAAACCTAGAATTTGCCCTGTTACTCTGATTGATTTAGAAAGGTGTCCTCTTGAGATGATCTTAGGCAACTTTAAAGAGTGTGAGCCAAATTTGACAAATACCTATTTTGTGGCCTACCCGTGAGCGTGTGAAACTCTTTTGAACACCCTTTGAGCGTTGCCTTTCTTTGGAAGAACCTTGATAAACCCTAGACCTTACTTGACCCACTACCTATAATCCTCTTGATTTGTGGTTTAAGCGAATAGCCAACTTAGGCCAAAAGCCTAAGTTGGGGGTGTGGTGAAAAGGAAAAGGAAAAGGAGAAGTCAAGAAGTGCAAGAAAACTCCCCTTTAACCCATGGTATTGCATAAAAATGGAACCCCTTCAATTAAAAAAATGTGGAATAAAGTATGAAGGGAATCGGGTTTCAAGAAATCCATGGAAGTGAATAAAAAGGTGACTTAGAAGCACTAGAAAAAGAATTGATAAAGGAGAGGAAGGGAATGTCTTGAGAATACCACATCTCACGAGGAAAAGTCATTGAGCCTAAATGATCATACCTTTGCACTCATCCCCATTACAAGCCTTAGAAAGACCTTTTTGATCTTGAGTGAGCCAAATCGAAAGTCGATTGGAAAATAAGGGCAAACCTATGGGTGAAAACATGCATTGTGTTCCTCTTTTTGAGTGTGAGCATTGCATCTGCTTCCTGATCTTGAATTGATTAACCTCTATGTATGAATATGGAATCATTCTTTATGTGAGGGCATTTAGATATTGGTGTGTCACAACTTGAATCTTTGGGTACACATTTGATCTTTGCATAAGTAAATTGTGTCTTGTTATCTGCATTCATGATTGAGTCTTGTGTAACACTATTTGAGACACCCTTTTTGAACGACTGAACTTGAGTTTGCTTGAGGACAAGTAAAAGTTTAAGTTAGGGGTGTTGATGAGTCCACAAATTGGACTCATTTAGGGCTTTATTTTGATAGAAATAGTGTCCTCGAATGCTTATTTTGTCGCAATATTTGATGAAAACTCTTAAGTTTCAGGTATTTGAAGTTTTAGTGGAAGCATGGACACTTAGGCGCAAAAAGGAACAAAAAGGCTGAAAAGAATGAAGAAGCTGAAGCCTGAGCATCGCCAAGCATCTTTGGCAATTCACTGAAAGGATAGACTCCGCCCTTTGTTCTAGTATGTGAAGGCCTGAAGGAAGAGGATCCAAAAGGCGATGAAAGGAGCAGTTGGTGCTTCGCCGAATAGTTCCACGAAGCAGTATTATACCGCCCAATGGTCCAAAATGTGAAGATGCTGAAGGCAAGCACTAAACGGCGATTAGACAGAATAAGGGCGAGTCGCCGAGTCATTCAGCCAACTCGACTAACCTCGCCGAACTATCCGCCAGCACTAATTTCTGATGGCTATAAATACTAAAACTCTTTATTAATTTTAGAAGTTCCAAATCATTATTATTATTTTTAGAATAGAATAGCACTTTTTTGGATATTTTCTCTCAAGTTTGGAGAGGGTTTTGTGGGAAACTTGAAGAGAGAAGGATTTCATCTTCCCCAAGTTGGAATGGGTCTTCTCCATTCTTCTTCCTTTGCTTAAATCAATGTTTAATTTCTTATACCCATTTGATTTTAGTATCATTTTAGGTGTATTTTGTTATTTCTTTATGTGTGGCTAAACACCCCCCCTTTCTTGGGGTGTGATTTAGCAAATATGTGTTGATATTGTTGTTGGGTTTTGCTTGCTGATAGGTTAGATGTATTTTAATGGTAATTTCACCTAATGGTTGTGGTTTAATTTAATGGGTTTGTAGTTGCAACTACAAAACCACCCATGTGTTTTCGGCTTGCCCGAGAGGGAGGTCGCGAAACCAAGACCACAAGACTGATGGCCTAAGGAGTGGGTCGATATGAGGTTCAGCCCGAGAGGGTGAGCCCTAGTCCCATATCCTACCACTCAGCTCGAGAGAGTGAGTGGGGTAAGGCGTAGGCTGGTCTTCATGTGGGAAATGGGTGGCCGAGAGGAACCCATTTGAAACGGGATAAGTTGCTCGAGAAGGAACTTATTTCCATCTAACGGTTAGCCTAGTCACTATTATTTTGCAAATTTCCTATCGAAAGCATGTACCCAACGATTTATCTCAGCTTGTATTGCGGTCACACCCCAAGAACATTTTCCCATACTTGATTTTCTTGTTAATTTTTGTTGTTTTTACTACTTGTGACAAAATCCCCATTTGATATTTGACACTTTCGTGTCACCCCCTTTAATTTATCATGTTTTTGTCCATTAATATCTTCAGCTACGACTAGTTAGAACTTAATTTTATTTTTCTCTCAATTCTCAAAACCACTCCGTTGGGACACGACCCCAACCTTTAGTTGGGTTACTATACTATCGACGATCGTAGACACTCATATCGTAAGTTAGTGTCGTTGGTCACAATAAGCATCAAGACTTCACAACATAGAACAAGCTACTAGGAACTCTTTGTTTTAGGCTTAAATAGGCACATAAAGAAACAGGTAAGGATATCAACACTTCTCTACAACCTTACTACTCAACATACTATCTCCCACTTAAGGGTAAACCCTACTAAGATCAACATGACATAGGAACCTCAATTAAGAAACCATCAACATACCGAAGCCTTTAAACTAAGAAGGTCCTCATTAAGCAACTCTTGCTCACCATCAACCTTACCACCTCACTCCAAGGTCTCACATGAGTCTACCTCACCGGGTCTAAACTCATCAAACTCACTACACCACTTAAGATGGAAACATCAATCAAGCCTAACTCATGAATATCAAAGACACTCAAAAGCCTTACCATCTAGCCACAATATTCCCCACGTAGGAGAAAACTCATACTAGCTCTTTCAAACGTCACTCCTTCCCATTCTATGGTCGGAGAAAGACACACTAAACATTCATACTCACCACACCTATACATTTCTAAAACACCACATTTCATCATCTCTTTCAACATACCCCAAAACTCAACATATCTAAGTCGGGTTCCACTAACAATACACATAATCATAAGGCAACCCATTCAACCTAAAGTCATCATTACAACCTTGCACCTCCCATCTATCAAGCCACATAGCCATAGTTGGCATCACAACCAACCTTTTCTCTCCCTCAACCCTTGTAACATAAACCTCTCAAGGGGGGTCACACTCTAAGGACCATCACATAAGGAATAAGGGAAAAAACATTATAGAGCGAAACTCTATGGCACGACTTGAAGAATGAAGAAGTGAAACTTTCTTAGCACCCAATAGCCTCTTATTCATAATGTGGCATGCTTCACATTATGAACAAAACTATACTAGATGTGATTTGAGACAATCTAAGACCATTCCAAAACATTATGCTCTGATACCAAGTTTGTCATGACCCGAGAGCACCCCCTAGTTGTAACCGGCATACTCGACCTCGAAGAGGTCTTATACAAGCCTCATGGATCATTCATTGCATACGATACTTGAAAATAGAGAAGAATTAAAAACTTTCTTCACACACGAAGATTCTTTCATAAAAAAATAGCAAGCGGAAGACTTTCTAGACTTTATACATTATGCCTCAAAACCATCTAATACTTTAGAGTACAACATCTAGGACTAAGCCCATACAAAACTTAAACAATACTAAAAAGACATAAAGAGGAACATGTTGGGTCTTGTCCTCGAATCTATGAGGACACACCAAGTCTTCATCTTCAAGCACCTTAGAAACCTATCCATCAACCATAGAACACCAATGTTTCCAATCCCTACACTTTAGTCAAAAGGGGAAGAAATGGGGTTAGCACAATTAAGCACTAAGTATGGAAGCCATGCAAAAAGTGACATTTATTTGAGAGCCATGTTCATTGGACTCTTGCCTTTTCTACGGGAAGAGACACCATCTTAACCATATCCACTCAATGCTTAGACTTAGTTCCCATAGAGTAGTTTCATTCACATGTATATACTAGGGAGGGTACCAACATTAGGTCTAGCCGACCCATAGTACTTCCACGCTTAGGTCTAACCGATCGAGGTTCATTAACGATAGCTTCTTGACTTTCTAAGAGAGGGTTTTCTACTGTTCCGGTCCACCAACTCTAAGTCTATCATTTCACACAAGAAGAAGGTCATCAACATAAGGTCCACCTCTTCAAGGCTTCACATTCACTTAGGGGTCTAGACATATCATGAAAGGGTACCATGATTAGGTCTAGCGGATTCAATACATAACCTAGAATGCCTCTTAGTCTTTCATAGAAAGGGCACCATGCTTAGGTCTAGCCGATTCAAGACGTTCATTCATTCAATCATTCATTACTCAAGAAATGGATGCCTATGCCTACCAAGTCAAGAGATCACATTCAACATATTTTTCATTCACCAAGGCGAAGGCACCTAAGTCTACTAATTCCAAGAGTTCATAATCAAGAAGCTTTCATGTATCAAGAAGAGACACCTAAACCTATAGAGTTGCAGTACTCTTCAAGGAATCAATATGTTTCACACAACTATATTTGTCTACAATTCAAACTCTTAGAAGTTATAGGTGTACATGTTACATAAATTTAAAGAAAGCAGCCAGCCATAGATTGTTTGTAAGTGTATAGGTCACAAGATATATTATTCTCAAGCTAAAGAAAGTAATCACAAATTGTATCACGAGCTATGTGATTAATGAATTAATTATTATAAATAATTGCAAGCAGTTGAGATTATAGACTACTCTGCAGCATGGGGTGGGTATTTTTAGGGCTACTACGTGCGACGCTACTCTATGCATAGAATTCAGATATAGTCAGCTGGAATTCCCATCGTGTCACCTAACTGATACAGGCCTGCGGGAAGACCATACAGGAGCCCTGGGGGGCGTACCTTGATAGACCTCGTTACCATACTATGAGATTTCACGCGTGGTCATGACAGTGGGCTACAGATGCCATACAGGGTTCATTAATCGTCGTTAGTAGGCCATCATGTGATTCCCTGACAGTTAGTTTTACAAAGAGCAAGGAAGTGGTATAATGAAGTAAAGATATCACTTAGGCAAATTATAGAGATTCTATATATAAATGACTAAGCCACAAAATGTTAGATGAGTACCCTTGAGGTTGGTCACAATTCCAGTTATGGATTATGTCTCATGCATACACATGCTCAAATTTGCCTATCTTGATATTTGATGCATTATAACATTCTTACATGTCTACTTGTTATTCAGTCTTCTTTACATACGAGTACATGTTTTATATGTACTGGCGTCCCTATTATTGTGGCGCTGCATTTGTATCACAGCAGGTTTAGGTACTCAAGACAACAAGCAATATCAGTAGACTAGAGACTTCCAGTTTAGCAATTGGTAAGCTCCACCTCTACTTGGAGCTATCAGATATTTAGAGCCTATATTTCGCTATGTATGTGAATATATCATAATGGGTATGTCAGGACCCTGTCCCGACTAGTTATCAGATTCTCAGATGCATACTCTTTAGAGGCTTCTTAAACTTATTTATGTTTCAGTTGTAAAGTAGCCCAACGGGCCCTTTTGTTATATATGTTTTAGTATGTGTCTTCATATAGGTTTCGCTCTTTATGAATCTACAACTTTTATATGAGATTAGTAAAATAATTAGCAGGTGCTTGTGTATATCCTTGATCCGCCCCTTTCTAGTTAAGGGTGTGACAGATATGATGCGGAATTCAAAACTTTATCCATACAATCGAAGTCTTTTATAAAAGGAAGCAGAAGTCTAGACTTTTCTCATTATTGCCATCTATTACAATACTTGATTCAAAATAGGGACACGACCCTTTCAACATAGTTCTAAAATGAAATAACTAGAAAGGAACTACAAATGACTCATACGTCCTTGAATCTTGAGGACTCACCACAAGCTAGGAGAATAGTCGATCCAAGCTTGAACCAAAAGAAGATCTCCTTAAAAACCCGACCCTACACTTTTAGAAAAATATAGGAAAATATGGGTTAGTACAAAAATGCACTAAGTATGATAGCCATGCATAAAAATGTTGAAAACATGCTAAAAAGGACATTTTAGCTGAAAGTCATGTTATATGCCAAGTTTGAGAATCATCATGCACAATAGTGTAAAAGCATAAGTCATAGGCATATTCAACATATAGATCATCATAGCATAATAGAACCATCTCATAAGTAACCCTAAGTTATAGTTGTGCAATGCATAGATAAGATACCACAATCCCATATATACTAAGTACCACTTTTAGGCCACCATAATCATACTTACCGTTCTTTGATCTCATCTTTAGTTAATACTCATAGACAAGGAAACCTTCATATTTACTAAGTCATATCAAGGAAAGCAACTCATAGAAACAATACACATTAAGCATACATCATTTCATAAACCATCATAACATAGAAGAAACATACCATAACTACTCTCAAACCCTACTTGTGCAATGCATGGATGAAGTCTCATACCCCCACCCACACTAAGTAGTGCATTCTTGAGAAGCCGTAGTTTATAATCATTCATTATGGGGGTAAGCCTTAACTGACATAGACCATGTGAGCAAATCATGGAATTCGGTGTTACCCACACCAAAAAGGGTGTCCTACTTACCTAAGGTAGAATCATTAACTTAGCTTGGGTGGATCCACTAGCTAAAGACCTATGAGGGCACATATTTATGGGACAAGGAGATTTCTAATAGATACCCCGCCTCAACTCACGTTAGGGCTTCCAACTCATATTGATATCCACTCGGTGCTTAACATTATTCCCCACGGAGTACTTAACATTACATTACTTGAGTTCATTATTATGGAAGAATGTACCAACACTTAATCCAACATCATTCATAAGATAGCTCATAGATTCAATAGGTGAGAATAGACTTTCAACCTAAGAATCCCCATATTGTGAGAAAACCTGTCACAACATGTTATCATCGTTCATAAGTATATAATTGATAATAGCATTTCAATCAACACATCATCATTATGATAATCATAGAAAATTCATTCATACTTCATTCATAAGTGTGTGCATGTGAGAATATCCTTTCAACAACACCACAAATACATCATAGTCATAATCACTTTACTCTCAAAACATTCATAAAGCATGTACCTAAACTTCATAATCATGCATAATTCTCATAAATTACCCTTCAAGGACCATACATCATGATTCATCAACACATCTAGAATTACTACATTAGACATGGATGATAACATAATTAAAGTAACCCAACTATAACAAGCAAAATCTCCTATCATCCTTCGAAAATCAACAATTCTCATCATAAGATCCAAATTGGGGAAATTAGGGATTTCATGGGTTCATGGGGAAATCATCATAAATCATCAATTTAATCATAATCCATCATAAATCAACCATTAAAAATGTTTTTGGAAAGAACCCACAGGATTGAAGTCAAACCCTCACTTTTGGGGAAATCATTAGTTTTGAAATTGAATTTTGGAAGGTCTCTATGGGTGAAGGCTATCCATAGATGAAGAGCTAACATACCTTAGTTATGATTCTTCAAAGAAATTGAGTGAAATAGTCTTGATTCTTCAGGCCCTAGTCCCAATTTTACTCTTCTTCTTTCTTGAGTTCTAGAGAGAGAAATTTTATGTAGAAGATGAGCTTTGTGACTTTAATTTGGGTTTTCGGAAATAATGAAGTGAATGGGTGTATTTTGACTTTAAAAGGCTTATATAGGTGTATAAAGTCTATACAAAATGACCCCCACATAATACTAACTAAAAAGGAATTTGTCAAAAAGACCCTCATTAGGCAGCATGGTGCTAGGCACCACGACAAGACTCACAAGCCATGGTCAAGACCATTGATCATGGTCCTTCTCGTGGCCCATGGACCAGTATCTTGGCCTTAAGATCTTGGCCTCCACAAGGCTAAGGAACCTTCACAGTCCTTCCCACGAGTCGTGGTCAAGACCATTGGCCGTGAAGTGGCTCGTCAAGGTGAGCCACTTTGAGGCAGCTCTTAGGGAGCTACTTGTCTTTCCTTCACGGTCCACACCATGAGCCATGGTCCACACCACTGGTCGTGGAGTTGAGGCAGTGTTCCCCAAGCTTGGGGAAACATTAGCCCTTGGCTTGGGCCTTGGCCCTTTGCCATGGGTCTTGCCCTTCTCCCTTGACGTTAACCCTCACATTTTGGCTCTAGTTTAACCTACTAACTTCCGGGGTGTTACAATGGCCCCGACTAAGTTAAAAGAGTTGAAAGAACAGTTGAAGGACTTGTTGGATAAGTGTTTCATCCGACCGAGTATCTCACCATGGGGTGCTCATGTGTTGTTTGTTAGAAAGAAAGATGTATCTATTCGTATGTGAAACAATTATCATCAGTTGAACAAAGTGACCATTAAGAATAAGTATCCTCTTCCAAGGATAGATGATTTGTTTGATCAATTGCAAAGGGCAAGTTATTTCTCAAAAATTGACCTTAGGTTGGGTTATCACCAATTAAGGGTGAGGGATGAAGCTATTCCAAAGAAGGATTTTAGAACCCAGTATGGTCATTATAAGTTGTTGGTTAAGTCATTTGGATTGGCTAATGCTCTGGCGGAGTTTATGGACATGATGAATAGGGTGTTTAGTCAATACCTTGATATGTTTGTGATTGTGTTCATTGATGACATTTTGATCTATTCAAGGAGTGAGAATGAACATGTTGACCATTTGAGAATTGTATTGCAAGTACTTAAGGACCATCAACTTTTCGCAAAGTTTAGTAAGTGTGAATTTTGGTTAAGATCTATGGCTTTCCTTGGTCACATTGTATCAAGTAGGGGCATTGAGGAGGACCCAAAGAAGACGGATGTGGTCAAGAGTTGGCCAAGACCTCTAACTCCTTCGAATATAAGAAGCCTTTTGGGTTTGGCTGGTTATTACGGAAGAATTGTTGCAGTTTTTTCTTCCATTGCCTCTCCGATGATGGCTTTGACTCAAAAGAAGGCTAAGTTCATTTGGTCGGAAACTTGTGAAAAAAGTTTCCCAGAGTTGAAAGATAGACTTACTTTTGCTCCAGTGTTGACATTATCAGAAGGTATGGATGGCTCTGTGGTATATTATGATGCCTCTAGAATCGGGTTGGGATGTGTACTTATGCAAAATGGTAAGGTGATTGCCCATGCTTCAAGGCAACTTAAAGTCCATGAGAAAAATTATCCTACCCATGACCTTGAGTTAGCGGTGGTTGTTTTTCCGTAAAGATATGGAGGCATTATCTATATGAGGTTCATGTTGATGTGTTTACTGATCACAAGAGTTTACAATATGTGTTTAGACAAAATTATTTGAATCTTCTCCAAAAGAGGTGGCTTGAATTATTGAAGGATTATGACATGAGTGTTCTTTATTACCCCGGCAAGGCCAATGTGGTAGCGGATGCTCTTAGTAGGTTGTCTATGGGAAGTGTTGCTCATGTGGATGATGATAAGAAAGAGTTGGTTTGGGATGTTCATAGATTGGCCTGATCAGGTGTTCAATTAGTGCATTCCACCAAGAGAGATGTCATGGTTCACAATAGGTCTGAATCGTCTTTTGTGGCGGATGTGAAATCTAAGCAAAGTCTTGATGCTGTTTTGGTTGAATTGAAAGAGGCGGTGCTTAAAAAATTCGTTGAGGCTTTCTCCCAAGGGGGAGATGGCGTACTTACATACCAAGGCCGTTTATGTGTTCCTAATGTTGATGACTTGAGAGAGCTAATCTTATCGGAAGCTTATAGTTCTCAGAATTCTATTCACTCGAGAGCCACCAAGATGTACTGTGATTTGCAGGACGTCTATTAGTGGAATGAGATGAAGAAAGATATGGTGGAGTTTGTGGTTAAGTGTCTTAATTGTCAACAAGTTAAGGTTGAGCATCAAAGACCAGGAGGCTTATCCCAAGATATAGGTATTCCTACTCGGAAGTGGGAAGAGATAAATATGGACTTTATTGTGGGTTTGCCCCGCACCCGGAGGGAACGTGACTCTATTTGGGTTATTGTAGATCGGATGACAAAATTGGCTCACTTTATTCCCATCAAGGTTTCCTATTCGGCAGAGGACTATGCCAATTTGTACATAAGAGAAATGGTGAACTCGCATGGAGTGCCTTTATCCATTATTTCCGATCGTGGCCCTCAATTCACTTCTCACTTTTGGAGGTCTTTTCAAAAGGTCCTAGGCGCCAAGGTTAAGGTTAGCTCAGCTTTTCATCCCCAAACTGATGGACAAGTGGTGCGCACCATCCAAACTATGGAAGATATGTTAAGGGCTTGTGTGATTGACTTTAAGGGTAATTGGGTGGCCATTTGCCATTAGTAGAGTTTGCCTATAATAATAGCTACCACTCAAGTATTAATATGGCTCCATTTGAGGCCTTGTATGGTAGGAGGTGTAGATATCCTATAGGTTGGTTTTAGGAGGGGGAAATGGATTTGATAGGTCCCGAATTGGTTTTAGACCCATTGAGAAAGTTTGACTCATTAGAGAGATATTGAGAACGTCTCAAAGCTGACAAAAGTCTTATGCCGATGTGAGGAGAAGGGATTTAGAATTTGAGGTTACCGATTAGGTCTATTTGAAATCTCACCCATGAAGGGTGTGATGAGATTTGTCAAGAAGGGGAAACTTAGTCTTAGTATGTAATCCCATACCAAATTTTGAGGTATATTGATAATGTTGCCTATGAGTTAGATTTTCCAGGTGAGTTGGCTTCGGTGCATCCGGTGTTTCATGTTTCTTTGCTCAAGAAGTGTGTTGGAGATCCGGCAACCATTATTCCCTTGGAAGGGTTGGGGGTTGATGAAAGCCTTTCATATGAGGAAGTTCCGGTAGAGATTCTAGACCGGCTAGTTAAGTGGTTGAAAAACAAGGAAATAGCTTCTGTGAAGGTTTTGTGGAGGAATCATCTAGTCGAGGGTGCTACTTCGGAAGTTGAGGCCGATATGAAGTCCTCATCTTTTTCCTCCTACTCCTATCCTAGCTTGAGGTAAGCAATTCCTCTTGAGTTTTCCTTGTGTTTGGAGTCATCTGTGTTATTTTAGTTTTCCATGATTTCCCTATGTTATGCATGTTCATGAGCAATTTATGTTTAGCAAGAATATAAGTTTTTATGATTTACTTTCCTCATGTTGTTGTGCATTGAGTAAGAGTTTCATATATACTTCATGAGAGGAATTGTTGAACATGCTTTAATTATGCTTTTTGAGAGTAAATTGCATAAAGGCTCCATGAGATTTTGTTGAGCATGCTTTTAGCTTGTAGAAGGTAATTCCTCCTATGAACATGAGAAATGTTGAGATTTCATGCATAATGGGTTGATAGATGTAGTTCCTACTTCCTTATGATGCATTGAGTATGTTTGAGTTGGAGTTGATGTTTCCTTCTTTGAATTGTGCATTATTTTGATGTTGCATGCATGATGAGCTGCTAGTTTTGAGTCTTTACTTCCGTAAGGTGTCTAGATCGTCATTTGAGGACAAATTTTCCCAAGGGGGAGATATTGTAACACCCCGGAATTATTAGGCTAAACTAGAGCTTAATGTGAGAGTTAGTGTCATGGATGTAACTCCCTGTACCCAAAAGAGGAAAGTGTAGTAATTTTTCAGAACCTCCGGGTGTTACCCACGAGGGCAACCCACAAGTTGTGGTTGGACCCACGCCACGTGGGTGAGCCCGTTGGTGGGCACCCTCTGGAGACTGACTTAGGCAGTGAACCACGAGACCAGGACCCACTCCTTGTGGATGGGTCCACGGTTTGTGGGTGGGGGAGTCGTGGGTCGAGGTCCTGAGAACCAAGTCCCAGACTGCCATCCACGGTTCACTAGGATGGACCGTAGGTCCATCCACGGTCCGTTGGTGAGGCCTCATGGATGGGGTCTAAGGGACGGTTAAGTTGAGGGCTTAAGGGTCTTTTTCGGTTTTAATCCAACTTAAGTGATGTCGTTGTGCCTTAAATTAGGATCACTATATAAGCCTTTTTATCTCCTAAATTCACCCAATTAAATCATAAATTCCCAAAGTTCATCCTCGCCAAATATTCTTTGTCTAGAACTTGAAGAAGAAGAAGAAGAAGAAGAAGAAGAAAGTTGGAGCTAGGGTTCAAGGAGCAAGGTTTTTCACACCAAATTCATTGGGCTTTGTTGATTAAGGTATGGTATCTTTCATCCATGGAGCCCCTTCAAAATCCTAATTTCAAAGATAGAAATCCCAAATGTGAGGGTTTGATTCCAAAGTCATGGGTTCCATTCAAATTGATTCTAATTGATTGAATTATGTATATTAAGCATGAGTTGACGATCTCCTATGGTTTTATGATGAAGTCCCCCAAGAACCCATGAAATCCCCATATTCCTCAATTGTAATCTTGTGATGTGGGTCTTTGTTGATGAAAGAAGAAGGTTATGAAATTATGCATATAGTGATTGAATTACTTGAATTATTATAATATCCATGTCTAACGTTTGAATTCTAGATGTGTTGATTGAAAGTTATCTTGAACCTTGAAAGGGAAAAGTATGAGAATTATGCATGTGTTTATGAACTTTATGTAAATGCTTTAAGAACACTTTGAGAGTGAAGTGTCTATGATCATGATGTAGTTGTTGTGTTATTGAAAGGATATTCTCATATACACACTTATGCATGAACAGGATATGATGTGAAAGGTTTTCTCACATAATGAAGATTCTAAGGTTGAAAGGCTTTCTCACCTAATTGAATCTAAGACTTGTATGTAGACATGGACGGTGAAAGGTTATTCTCACGCATGATCTAAGAGCTATCTTATGAATTAAGCATGGGTCGAGTGTCAAGACATTCTTCCATGAACATGAACTAAGTCAAGACTTAATATGTACTCTGTGGGAATTAATGTTTATCACCGAGTGGATATTGTATATGAGATGGAAGCTTTTACACTAGTTGAGTCCAGCTTTCAAATGGGATCCTTTTACACTAGTTGAGTCTGGGTTCCTAAAGTATGTCTCATGAGATGGAGTCCTTTTATGCAAGTTGAGTGCGGGTTTCTAGTAGCAATATCCTTGTCCCATAAACTATGTTCCCCCATACGTTATTTAGCAAGTGGATCCACCTAAGCTAAAAGTATGGTTCTACATTAGGCAAGTAGGACACCCCTTTTCTGTGTGGGTAACACCGGGGGATCATGTATAGCTCACATTGTCTCATGTCGGTTAAGGCTTATTCCCATAATAAGAATAAGAATATGAATTATGAACTATAGTTACTCACCAAGCTTTGTATATGAGTTCTCAAAGGCTTTTAAGATGATGATGATTATGTTGTCTATGTTTTATGACTTATGCTATCTAAACTTTAAATCATGTTTAAATTGATAAATTGCATACTTTCAAATGAAATGTCCCTTTTATCATGTTTTCAATGATTTTATGCATGGCTATCATACTTAGTGCATTTTTATACTAACGCCTACTTTTCCTACATTTTCCCAAGTGTAGGGTCCGATTCTCGAGGTGATTATCCTAGTGCCTAAAGCTTGGACTTGTGTATCTTCCGAGCTTGTTGGTGAGTCCTCATGGTTCAAGGATGGCTATTTCTCATGTTGTAGTTTCATTTCTTGTATTTCGCTTTTTGGACTTGTTGTATGGGCTAGGCCCTATTTTATTCAAACATTGAAATAGATGGCTATGTTGAGACTTAGTGTCTAGACTTCCGTTTTTTTTTATGAAAATTTTAGACATTGAAATATGTTTTTACTATTATTTTTCTATTTCTTATGTTATGAAGACTAAGTAGCTTGTATGGAGTCCTTCGGGGTTCTATATGCCATGTTACGTCTAGGGGGTACCCCTGGGTCGTGACATAACTCATGAATTGTAGCTGCAAATGCAGTTCTAGTATAGTATTATTTGCTTGCTTGAGAAAGAGGTTTTAGAATTAAGGTTATCAATTGATAATTATAGTGATTGGGTTGTTGTGGGTTCATCTCGAGAGAGTGAATCTTAATTCAATCCTACCTATCTAGCTCGAGAGAGTAGATAAATTAAGGTTTGGACTGTTTATAGTATGATGCTTGTTGAGGTTCGAGAGAACTCACTTGATTCGTGATAGTTGATCGAGAGATGGTTATTACATCTAAAGCCTAGCCTACCCACTAAGATTCAACAACTTTTGGTAATTAGTGATCACTCGTATAGCGAAATTGACAATTAATCGATCACATCCCCAAGTATCCCTTTCTACTTGATTACTCCCCTGTTTCGTAGTTGTTAATTGGAAAACCTTATCTCCCATTTGACACTTGTTGTCAACCCCTTAAATTTACTCTAATGATTTTGATAATTTCTATTCCTACAACCGATTAGAACATGTCTTTCACTTCCTAATTGAATTCTCTACCGTATCACTCCCTATGGGATCAACCCCAACTCTTCGTTGGGTTTATACTAGATTATGATAGCCTACACGTAGTATTGGACAAAGTGTAGTTGAGCGTTATCAAGGACACTAATTATTAAACTAAATAAACCTCAAATTAGTGCAAATCTACCACTCATCAACACCCCCAACTTAAAATTTTACTTGTCCTCAAGTAAATCAAGAACATAACTAGCTCAATAAGGGTGTCTACAACATTATTCAATGAGAGCTAACATGCAAGTGGCATAACAAGACTACTATCAACAACATGCTACACTCAATCATGATCAAAGAGCTTCAAATGATGACTAGCCAGTTTCAACACAAGCTCAAGCTCACTTTAGCTTCTTTTATAATGCAAGACCATGATTCAATAAATGCATTCAAGTTCCCTCACATCAAGAATGATTTCATGCTCTCACAAAGCAAATAAGCAAAGATATATTGAATCAAAGAAACTCTCACTATCTCAAAAGAGAAACACATGCAAGCTTTGTCCAATAGGTTTGCCCATATTTTCCAATCATCACACAACCTAGTTCATGCAAGATCTCTAGGGTATTTTAGGCTTGTAACAGTGTTGAGGGTTAAGGTGTGCTTAATTTGGCTTGGTGACTTCACCTTTTCAAAGCAGGTGTTGCAATCATCTTCACCTTTTTTTTCAAGTTCTTTTCATTCTTTTTCATTGGAGAACTCACACTTTGACTTTTCACTCAATTTATTTTGAATCCCCTTTATTTCATCATTTCCCTTTTTCCTTTTCATTTTTCCAAAGAATTTTCATCACATTGACTCTTTTTTTTATTTTCTTTTTTATAAAAAGGTGTTCCTTCTTTTTGTAACAAACTTCAAAGTTGAGTCTCATTTCATCTTTCTTTGCCCTTCACTTGGCTTTCATTTCTCCTTCCTTTCTACACCCCAACTTAGGGATTTGATCTAAGTTGGCTATTCAAACATAACAATGCTTAAAAAGGATTTTAGGTGAGAAGGTAGGAACAATTTGGTTTAAGAGGTTTTCTTTTGGGGTTTTTGACAGCAAATGGATTAGGCTCAAATAATGCCAAAATGGATGCACACCCTCACAAGGTAATCACAAAAGATTATAGGACATTTGGGTTTCCTCTTTTAATTGTTGCTAAGATCACACCTCATATTCACAAAGATTTAAACAACTGGACTAACAAGGCAAATTTTAGGACTCCTCAGATTTGCTTTCGAGCAAGACCTCACCACACATGACACAAAACCATATATGTGATGTTCATTGAAAGGCTCACATCAAAAAGCAGCTAGTCAACAAAATATTCAAAGAGATCGCTTTAAAATGCAACCACGTCAATTTCATTCTTGCAACACCAACACTCTGCATCATGTTTATCATGAGTATTATGCAAGATATCGATATTGAATACAGTTGATCCTCAAATCATTATCAATGAAAACTTCAAGCATTTCATGATTTTCAAAATTCATTGGGGGTTGCAAAATCAAGAGAGAACAAAAAAGACAAAGGAGATCCCTTCAACCAAAAGAAACACTATAATATAAACAAACGTAAACTAACACAATCATCCAAAACTGAAGTAACAAAATACAAGCAAAACGAGGAATGTCGGCTCAAAGGCCCTCAACCCACCAAAAAGATAAAGTAGTGTCCTAAATGTAATGATAATAAAAGTATGGGATATTGAGATAGAAGGGTCCCCTGGCAGGCTAAGAATGTGCAGCACTCTCATCTGTAATCTCATCAAGGGAAGCATAATTTGGGGCATCAATGCCCGAAAATGGGGTCACCAGAGAAACCAGTGAAGTCTCATCTAGGGCATATGTAAGATCCCAAAAATTTCTAAGTTAAAACTCAATTCATTCTTTATCATGAATAAGATTTGTACCGAGTTATTCTAATTTTTCTTAGATGTTAAGGTCACTAAAATTCCCTAGCATAAAGTTAAGTTGAAAACTTTCCTTCCAATTAAGCTTCACTCTGAGATTTTTCTTAGGTCAAATTTAATTGACCATATATTTTAGTACATAAAGAATAATGTGGCCCATCACCTATCAAATCAAAGGTCTTTGAGTCCTCTTTACAACGCTGCAAAGTTTACTAAATTCTGATCTCCAAGTAAAAAGTTATGCCTATTTGAGTGAAGCCTCTCCATTTTAAGGTTTTTCATCCGTTTTAGGAAAGGATATTTTGGTGTTCTCCTTTTCCCGACTTGTCTTAACACTTTTTCACCGACTCAATTAAGGGTCTAATCAGATGCTTATTACCCATTCACGTTCAAAAATACTTAGGGTTTTTAGAGTGAGGTTTCAAGAGGAGAAAAACGAGGTACTCAAGCATTTTTCAAGATTCGTTGATTTTTGCCAAGAACATGGTTATTTCAATGTATGTGAGATTTCCCATAGTGGTGGAATTGTTCGTCCTCGCACCAATCATGTAGTTCTTTCAGTAATTCATCCATGAAATCATTTATGTAAAGATTCTTGAGTAGTTCTTGAGTTTAAGCCCCAATCTTTATCAATGGAGGATTTCAGTTCTTGATGTGAGAGTCTTACGAATGAGTGGTGTTTCTTGATAGGTTTTGAGTGATATCTTGTTAATTTCATGTTAGGCTTGTAAATCAAAACGAATTAGGAAGAAACCAATCGATTCTAAATGAGTTAGGACCCAAATTTTAACAAGAAAATTCATCTTATTTCTGGGCCTGGGCTGGAGCAATGCGCCCAGGAGGGTTGGGTGATGTTTGACGTAATCAAAGACACAACTTCCAATTCAAGTGTCAACAATCACGTGTAATAATATAACCCAACTGAATGGGTTGGGTTCGAGTCCCAAGGGAGTGGTTAGTAATCAACAATTAAATAGAAAAGTAAAATTTAGTTCTAATCAATCATAGCTATAAACATTAAGGAAAACAAACCTATTAAATCAAAAAGTGACATGAATGTCAATTATCAATGAGGGGTTTGTATTCAACTAATAAATCAAAAATAGCAAAAATATAAAGATACGAGATAGGGAGACGGGATTCTTGGGATGTGATAGGAATATGACATAAAATAAACAACCGGGTAAATGCTAATGATAGTAAATTGCTGAATATTTGTAACTAATCTAGATTTTGGTGAGGGTAAATTTTCTCTCGAACAACTTACCCCGAATCAACTCGGTTTCTCTCGAATACCGAGTTGCAGCAATTAAGCACAGCCTTCGCCTTAGCCCATTCACTCTCTCGAGCTGAATGTATGGGAGAAGGTCTAGGATTCACTCTCTCGAGCTGAACTCACGACGACCCAATAACCACAGGCTATCGATTTAGTAGTTTTGGTTTTAAAACCTCTCTCTCGAGCAAGCCAAAAACACTAAAATGAAATAGTATTTGCAACTACAATCCCATTAAACACAACTACTAAATGAAATCACATTTCAACAGCAAATAGACTAACAATGAGCAATACCCTATAGTAAATTTAACCCATATTCACATAATCACACTCCAAGAATTGGGGTTTTAGCTAGACATGATAAAGAGATAGAAATCGATACCAACAAGTGTTTCCATTAAATGGGTACGATAGAAAATGTCTTTAAACACGTCAAGGATGAAGATTCTTCAAGACCTACTTCTAATTTCTTGGAATTGTAAACGTTCAAATCTTCAAAACTCAAGAACAATGTCTCCCAAAAACTCTAAGAACTCAAACTGAAATATTCTAAAAATCAGTAATAATTCACTACAACTTGATACTAAGCTACAAATTTAAATGGGTATTTATAGTTTTCAAAAATTTATGTTGTGAAGGACCACTCGGCGCAGTTAGTAGGGATTGTCTATGCACTCAGCGATCTGCCCTTTGGTCTGGTTCATCGCCTTTCAGCTTTTGCCTTCAGCATCTTCGCATTTTGAATCATTGGGCGATATGGTGTTGTTTCGCAGAATTGTTCGACGACGCGCCGACTGCTCCCTTTTATCGCCAATTTGATCTTTTCCTTCTGGGATCAGCACACTAGAACTTTGGGCGAGGTTAAGGCCATTCGGCGACTCGCCTAATGCATTAAGCGATCCTCAGGCCTTCATTTCTTCGTTCTTTCAGGCGCCTTGTTCCTTTTTTTGCTTGATAGCGTCCATGTTTTGTCTCTCAACTCAAATACCTGAAACTTAAGGATTTACATCAATTATTGAGACAAAATATGCATTTGAGGACACTAAATCTATCAATATAAATCCATAAATGATTCCAAATTGTGGACTCATCAACACCCCCAACTTAAACTTTTGCTTGTCCTTAAGTAAAACTCAAGTTCAGCAGTTCAAAAAGGAAGTCTCAAACAGTGCTACACAAGACTCAATCATGAATGTATACACAAAACTCAACTTACTCATGCAAGGATCAGTTGTGCACTCAAAGACTCAAGGTGTGATACACCATTTTCAAAGATTCTCAAATTCACAATACTTGCTTCAAATGCAAGTTCAAGCTCAACAAAAGTGTTCAAATGCCCTCACACAAAGAATGATTCCATATTCACAAACAATGGTTTAATCATTTAAAGTTCTGGAATCAAGATCAACACTCACACTCAAAAACATAAACACAATGCATGATTTCACCCATAGGTTTGCCCTTATTTTCCAATCGAAATTTGCTTCAGCTCATTCAAGATCAAAAAGGTATTTTCAAGGCTTGTAATGGGGTTGAGTGTAATGGTATAGTTATTTAGGATTATAGGCTGAAAATCCTCATGAAATGTGATGTGAACAAACCTTCTTTCCTTCTTTTTATCAATTTCATTCAAGTTCAAAAGTCACCTCTTATTCATCTTCCATGAGTCATTGGGAATCCCATTTTCTTTGTATTTCCACAACTTTATTTCACAACTTTTTCTTTCTTTTTCTTTTTCAATCTTCTCTTCTTTTTCTCTCTCTTTTTTTTTATATGGGGGGTTCCATTTTTCTCAAAACATGGGCAAAAGGGACTTCTTTGCACTTACTTGATTTTCCTTCTCTTTTCACCACACCCCCAACTTAGGCTTTTGACCTAAGTTGGCTATTCAAACAAACCACAAATCATGAGGATTATGGGTAATGGGTCAATAAAAGGTAGCAATGTTATCAAGTTTCTTCCAAGAAAAGGTTTAGGCTCACAGGGTGCTTAAAAGAGGTTCACACACTCACAAGGTAAGCCACAAAAGAGGTATAATTTCAAATTGGTTCACATTCTATAAAGTTGCCTAAGATCATCTCAAGAAATTTGCATCACTTAGTCAACCGGACCAACGGGGCAAATTCTAGGTGTCATCACACATGGTTCACGGTAAGCTCATCACACAAGGCATTGACACCAAAGTCAAACAAGAATCTACACTTTCACTAGTGTGCAATGTTCATCACAAGAGGCTCGATTCGATAATGGACTAGTCACAACGAGATGCAAAGAGTTCACATATTGTCTATGTAACTTCAATTGGACTCGTTGTAGCCGCGCATTTATTTATGTTCGATTATGAGCACTATTCGAGTCATCTATATTGATCAAAACCGGTTACTCAAATTTGCAAAAGAACAGCCACATTCAACACATACAAGAGGTGGCAAAAAAAATTTGAAGGGTTACAAATTATTTACAATTAAAGCACAAGGAACCACAAGCTCAAACCTTCCACAAAAAGCAGTGTATACACGAATTAAAGATTTCAACCCATATATATAAACAAAACGAATATGCACAAAGGTGGGCCTCCCACTAACAAAAATCATTTCTCCTCAAATGCAAACGAAAATATCTGAAATTAAAATAAAGTAACACGGAGAGGGAGGTAAAGAGGGGATCCTGTCTACGCAGTCGCTTCATCTGTCTGGGCATCACTGCCCGGTGCATCTGTCAGGTCTTGGGTCTCAGTACTCAGAGTTACCTCAGTAGGAAAAGTAATAGCACTAGGAGCACCCAAGGAGGTCTTGATAAGTGATGCCTGGATCACCGACCGCATACTCGTCCCCGCAAGATCCGACAAGTCTCCATATATGCCCTCCTCCTGTATTTGTATCTGCTCCTCATCGATTTCAGCATCCGACTCACTCACTGCAGTCTGATCACGGTGTACATCACCGGTGGTAGCCGGAGGGATCTCAGGGGCATCTACATCATCAGCATCCTGCAGTAATGAAGTGAAGTTGGTAGACTTCAGATAGTCTACGTCCTTCCTCAAGTATGCTACCTTGGCCTGCAAATCCGTAACCTCGGAGGCCTCCCCCTATCTACTCTCACAAGTTGTGACTCTCACAGCCAACTCATCAACAGTAGTCTGAGGGGGGTAAGTACAGTAAGAATGGCACTCTCAATTATCCTGGGATGGATCTCTCAAGTTGTGTCGCCCTCATATCCGCTGAATAGGCCAAGTGTCCCATATTCAGGATCATGGCCTGAGTAATCTTGGCTGGCTGGGATGAGGTGGAGGTTCCCGAAACCTGTGAAGAAGTAGAAGGGGTAGAAGTACCTGAAGGCCCGGAGGCCGGAGTAGGCGAAGACGCCTCTACAGGTATCGAATCCATGTCCACCTCCGGGGATGTGTCCACCAGAGCTTCCCTCCTCCTGTCAGCCTTCTCTCTAGTATACTCGGCCTCAATGCGATGGATGTCAGTGGAGGAAGATAGGATAATATCAAGATCTCTAGCAACATCCCGTGGTATTCCAGCACGCCGGCACAGCTCTGTGATCAGCACTGGGAAGAGCAAAGAGGTTTGCTTCTGCTTGACTCTCATGGCAATTTCCTGCTCGATGATAAGGCATAAGTTGAACCGCCTATTTGATCAGATAGACCCCAGGCAGGCTTCTTTTGCATGTCGGAGGATAGATTCGTTCTGTGAAGGCATAAGTGAACTGCTAATGAATCCAAACCAATAACAGCTATATTCAAATCCTTTTTCTCGATCTTGACTCCTGCCTCAATCCAACTAGGAGTGGTATCAGAAATAAGGGGGGCAAGCCAACCCTTTAGTTCGTCCAGAGTTTGTGTCGTAGGCAGGCCGTCATATGATAGTGAAGACCCTGGAGGCCTATCTAATACAACATTAATGTACTCCTCACTGCAGTTCACTTCTGCACCTCGAACAGTAACCAACTTAACAAGTCTGAACTTGCTGGCCTTCTTTTTACTCTTCGGCACCAGTTCACAATATGTTGTGTAGAAATCACGGACCTATGAAGGAATATACGGACCTCGGGGTCTGGTGAAAATCTGGAACTGGTGCCATTGTAAACTTCGCTACACTGGGTACTTGCCTTCCAGGCCCTCGGTAGACAGTAGTTTCTCCTCAAGGATGGTGTACAAACCATCTCCTTTCAACCTACTTAGGAGTCTAGGTGTAGGAATGACTGGTGGCACGGGAGTGACAGGAGGTGCCGGAGTTGGCAGTGATTCAGCTGGTATGGATGCATTAGGAACTCTGATGGACGTGGGGTAAGATCTTTCCTGGATCTCATTCCTTCGGGATAGCAAAGGCTGCTCGTCCGCAGGCTCAGACAAATTAGCCCGAGTGTCAACTGTCACTCTCTCGGATGTATGGTTCTTTCTTTTGCCTTTGTCTCCCAGTAGGAGTTCTTGCCTTCTCTTCTTTTGAGGATTTGATCCCCCTTAATTTATAGTAATGCCCCGTGCTTTTTTCTGGGGTGGCCTAACTAGATTTGATCATACCATATCTACAAAACAGAAAATTAATTGCAGACAGACTCGCCGATCAAGTCGATGAGTCGTCGAATCTCTTTGGCGAGCTAAATCAGACTCGCCGAAGCGATTGGCTCAAAATTCTCAGCAAGTCGGAGATGAGAGGTCCCTTTTGGCGAATCACCGATAGCTTTTGGCGAGCAAGGGCTAGCCCGCCGAAAGTTCCAGTGCAAAAAGGGTTCATGGGCATAGACAAAGGGCAGTTAAGAATAACTTCGATGAGTCACCGGGTGCTTTCAGCGACCTCAGGCTTCTCGCCGAAAGTTGCAAAATTCAACTACTCATGAAGCATGAAATTAAAGGCGAGATGGGGACATTAGGCGAACCACCGAATGGTTCAAAGAGCTCAACCCAGCTCGCCAAACGGTTCAACGTCCCTATTTTCAACCCAACTTCAAAATTCAACACCACAACCCCCGAAAACAAAATCAAAGCATGCACTAGTTAAATTAAGCTCAGACCCATAACACCCATAACCCCAGAATACTCAGACTTCTCCCGATTTTATCAAATTTGTCCATTTGACGACTTTTGCCTTTAAGAATGGTGTCACCCACTCTATCATTGTGCAATTTACGCCATTTAGCACAAATACGGGCTACTCAGACTTCACCCAACCAATCTAACCAACATGCAAGCACAACCCCACAAAACTCATTTTAAGGCACAAATTTACAAGTATTCGACGATCAAAACAATACGGACAAGATTATTAAATTAAAATCGGCATTCAAACATTCTAATCCTATTAGAGAGGCCTATCACACATCACTAAGATAAAATCATAGCAAATGAGTACAAATTCAACAAAATAAACTTGGTGTTTGAAAAACCAACCTTTTATGTTGATTAGAGTACTATGAAATACTAGGCGACAATGTAATCCAAAGTCTGAGCACCAAGCAACAACCAAAATACTTATGGAGTACAAAAATATTGAAAATACTAACTAGGTGCGAGTTTGCGAAGTTTGAAAGTGAGGGAAAAGTGAAAATTTTGAAACTTTGAAACCGTTGACCTTTTAAAACCGTCCAGTTCTCGCCCATTCGGCGATGTTAGTCGCTCTCTCCGACCCACTCGGTGACACGCCAAGTGTTCACTTACCTTGCCAAGTTTACAAGCCCTCCAGTTAATGTGGGGGTTCAAACGGCGGTCTACATCAAGATCGCCGACCTGGTCGGCGATTCGCCAATAATTTCCTTGGTTCATCGAGTTTTACAGACTCCATTTTGAAGATGTCTTGAGTCAAATAGCGGATTAGGTCGGGTGCACTGACCTATTCGGTGATGCGATGACTGGACCTTTTAGCTCACCAACCTGCAATTTCAAACACTCTCCACACTTAAACCTGCAAAATAAACACACCATTTTGGGTTGCCTCCCAAACAGCACCTTAGTTAATGTCGTGACACGACACAAGTCACCATTCAAACCTCATTCTCGGGGTCAGCCATAGTATCACTAGGTAACCCCTCTTTATGCTATGAGTAGAGACATGACAGCACTTGGACTATTTGGGCGTCCTGTAGCTGAATGATCATGGAATGGGAAGTCTTCATTTGATTCAGCATTTCGACATTCTCTTTTATCTCATTCAACACTCTATCTTGTTCCTCGATTTTGAGTAGAATGATTTAGAGGACCTCCCCATTTTGTCCACCCTCATGATGCTTCATCTTTTTACACTTCCGAGGGGGGAGGAACTTGCTCTTCTTTTTAAACCTTGCTTCCCACTTCATTACCTTCTTAGACAAATCATCCAGCTGAATCAATAATGCAGCCCATTCTTGGTCCTTTTATGCTTCCTTGTTGGCTTTAACCATCCTATCAAGGTGTTGGGCTACTAATCCATATGGTTGTCGTATCAAACAACCTGCAAAAATTTGATCAGCAGCGCTTCTATTTTTGGGACTAAGACCTCTATAGAAGTATTCTAGCAGCAATTTGTCTAGCATTCCATGATTTGAGCACTACTGTAGCAATGCTTTAAATCTCTGCCACATATCATGGATAGTCTCACTTTCGAATTGCTGGAATGTTAGGAGGTTATCCCTAAAGTTCAATAACCTCAACAGGGGGTAATCTATTTGGTTAACATTTTCACCCTTTACACACATTTTTCCTATTTCAACACACAAACAAGCAAAACAAAACTAACAATTAAGTAAGTAAAACTATCACTAACAAGAGCAAAGCTTAACTTAACTAAAATATCTAAATTAGCACCACGCCCCGTCAGCGGCGCCATTTTGTTGTTTGACGTAATCAAAGACACAACTTCCAATTCAAGTGTCAACAATCACATGTAGTAATATAACCCAACCGAATGGGTTGGGGTCGAGTCCCAAGAGAGCAGTTAGTAATCGAGAATTAAATAGAAAAGTAAAACTTAGTTCTAATCAATCACAGCTATAAACATTAACGAAAACAAACATATTAAATCAAAAAGTGACACGAATGTCAATTATCAATGGGGGGTTTGTATTCAACTAAGAAACCAAAAATAGCAAAACTATAAATATGCGATATAGGGAGACGGGATTCTTGGGATGTAATAGGAATATGGGATAAAATAAACAACCGGGTAAATGCTATTGATAGTAAATTGCTGAACATTTGTAACTAAGCTAGACTTTAGTGGGGGTAACTTTTCTCTCGAACAACTTACCTCGAATCAACTCGGTTTCTCTCGAATACCGAGTTGTAGCAATTAAGCACAGCCTTCGCCTTAGCTCATTCACGCTCTCGAGCTGAATGTGTGGGAGAAGGTCTAGGATTCACTCTCTCGAGCTGAACTCACGACGACCCAATAACCACAGGCTATCGATTTAGTAGTTTTGGTTTTAAAACCTCTCTCTCTCGAGCAAGCCAAAAACACTAAAATGAAATAGTATTTGCAACTACAATCCCATTAAACACAACTACTAAATGAAATCACATTTAAACAGCAAATAGACTAACAATGAGCAATACTCTACAGTAAATTTAACCCATATTTACATAATCATACCCCAAGAATTGGGGTTTTAGCTAGACATGATAAAGGGATAGAAATCGATACCAACAAGTGTTTCCATCAAATGGGTACGATAGAAAATGTCTTTAAACACATCAAGGATGAAGATTCTTCAAGACCCACTTCTAATTTCTTGGAATTGTAAACGTTCAAATCTTCAAAGTTCAAGAACAATGTCTCCCAAAAACTCTAAGAACTCAAACTGAAATATTCTAAAAATCAGTAAGAATTCACTACAACTTGATACTAAGCTACAAATTTAAATGGGTAATTATAGTTTTCAAAAATTTATGTTGTGAAGGACCACTTGGCGCAATTAGTCGGGATTGTCTATGCACTCGGCAATCTGCCCTTTGGTCTGGTTCATCGCCTTTTAGCTTTTGCCTTCAGCATCTTCGCGTTTTGAATCATTGAGCGATATGGTGTTGTTTCGCAGAACTGTTCGGCGACGCGTCGACTGGTCCCTTTCATCACCAACTTGATCTTTTCCTGCAGGGATCAGCACACTAGAACTTTGTGCGAGGTTAAGGCCATTCGGCGACTCGCCTAATGCATTAGGCGATCCTCAGGCCTTCATTTCTTCGTTCTTTCAGCCACCTTGTTCCTTTTTTTTCTTGATAGCGTCCATGTTTTGTCTCTCAACTCAAATACCTAAAACTTAAGGATTTACATCAATTATTGACACAAAATATGCATTTGAGGACACTAAATCTATAAAAATAAAGCCCTAAATGAGTCCAAATTGTGGACTCATCACTAGAGCAATTCACCTCCACAGCGATAAGAGGGATGGCACCCCGCCCCACTAGTGCGCTCCAAAGTACTCCCACTACTTTTATGGTTGGCGCGACGTGCCAACGATACGCCAGAGTCATCTGCCTTTTTTCTTCTATTTTCTTTGTCCCGTATGTGATACTTTGAATCGTGTCTTGGTTTTTTCCTTGATATTAAATCTTAAAGTCTTTATTAATCCTTGAAATATCCTACATATTCTAATCATATCTCTTAAATTACACTTCAAATTGAAGAGAGGTTAAGAGGAAAGCTCAAGAGTTGCCTTTGAGTCAAATTTGAGAATTCTTTTGAAATCAACCATAGTTTTGAACTAATTCTTGAGGAAGTAAGTATGAGAATGAGAAGATTTATAATCATGAGTTCTATATTGTCACTGAGGTCCTTGAATTGAGTCGTTCATGTCCATAATTCCGCATGAACTCTATGAATTGAGTATTCTTGAGAGGAGTAGTATCGTTGAGTTCTTAGTTCCGTGTTCTTGAGTCCTTGAAAACTTGAGTTCTTGTGTTCTGAGATTCCATATTGATATTAAGATTCGTAAGTTGAGTTGTTTATTCATAATTCTGCATGAACCTTATGAATTAAGTTATAAATCTTGAGAAGCTTTTTAAAGCCAACACTTGAGTTTTAAACTGAGTTTTTGAGGAAGTAAAGATGAGTTTTGAGAAGAGTTTCTAAAATATGATTAGTATGACAATCGAGTATGCTATCAATGTTTAAGCAGTATGGTATCTAGATATACCATCAATGTTTATGCAGTATCACTTCCCGGGTCATCAATGATAATATCACAATATGATTTTGATATATATTTTAGAAAGAGCTTTCAAGTATGAATTAAGTAAGAGTTTAGGGGAACTAAGAATTCCCAAAGGTATCAATTTTTACATTGCTAAAAGAGAAACTTTGATTTCAAAATGAGTTATGAGTTCAAAATTATTTCAAGAGCAGTTACCTCTTTTAAGAGGATAGTTTGAGTAATTATCTAAAATCATAGGAAAAGTATGTTTATAAAAATTTGGTATGAGTATATATTATTGAGCACCGATATGGGGATGAGATCAGACAAATCACATTCCTCAATAACCATGTATGCCAACATGGGTACAGGATCATAATTTTTAAATGAATCCTAATGCCTTTGGGCAGAACTTAGTGGATCCACTTAGTTGAGGATGTTCTATATTCCGGCAAGGTATAGGATAGTTCTAGAAGTGTGGGTTGGACGATGTATCATCACGTAGCTCATAGTGATGATTGTCGATTAGAGAATCTCCCAAATGAGAGTAAAAAGTACTTTATTGTATTTTTATACAACATTGAGTTTTATCTCTTGTTTTATAATGTTTTGAATATTGCATGTATCATTGTTGCTTTGTATTGAGTTGAGGTGAGTATTTATTCCAGCCTTCAATTTAGTTAGTTATTGTTTCCAATCACTCAAGCCAGTTTATTTGTTTACTCTAACCTTACCACATACTCGTATATCCAATGTACTGATGTTATTCTACCTGCATCATTTTATGACGCAGATATAGGTGTTCAGGATTATCAACAGGCATTTCGTTGAGATCATTTGACATTCCAGTCAGCTTTAAAGAGCCTTCTTATATTTCGGAGGACTTGACCTTTACGTTACAATTAGTAGTTTTGAGATGTCGTGGATCTTTTTCGATATCCTTCTGTAATAGTGAAGGCTTCATAGATTGATAGAGTTGAGAAGTTTTCCAGTATTTACTTTCTTTGAGTTGTTTCATAACTATAAGTTTATGTATTGAGTATTGTTCAGACTTCATTAGTTGAGTATTTGAGTTTCATGAATTTAATTTGGTTATAAGCTTATGTATGCTTGAGCTAGTCTTTCACTTATAGCTAGCCAGTATGAGGGTTAGCTTGGGGACCACTAATAGTTCTTGAGTGCCATCCACGTCTAGGGTGTAGGCTCGGGTCGTGACAAACTTGGTATCAGAGCGCAGACTTCAAGAGTCCTAGGGTGTCTATGAAGCCGTGTCAGTAGGATCTTATTTATGATTGTGAGTGCCCCACTTCTATAAATGAGGGACTATAGACATTTAAGAAATTTTTCCTTTCTTTCATACTCTAAATCGTACAATAGAGTTGTGTCATAAACAACTAATTCAAACTGGTATGTTTCTCATATCCATTTGACTACCCTTCATACTCAAGGTACTTGAAAAGCAAAGCTAGTTCCATATCGATGAATTGATCTCATCAAAAGTCTTGAGGAAGTCATGATAATGTAGAGGGGCTTGAGAGAAGCCCATGAGTGAGTAAAGTGTTGAGTTTCAAAAGAATGCACTTTTATTCATATGAATCATGCGTTCAAGATAAAAGCGAGATGTACTCTCTTCTCTAAACCTTGTTTCAATTGAGACCCTATGAGGAAGTGTGTTTTAGAATTCTTGGGTAGTATTTTTTTCACCCAAAGGATAGTATGAGTTGCGATGTTATAAGCAGTACAAGTAAAAGTGCCCAAAGTTAGAAGAATGCATCTAGTAGAGGTTCAGTAATCTAAGAAAGGGAGATAGGGATGAGGCAAATTATGTTATTACAGTCATGCACCTAGTAAGTTATTAATGAGGAGTTTTCCATTATGGGTAGAATAAGAAACGATGAGTTTGTGTAGAGTTCATGATATGAGGTAGATGAATAGTTATGAGTTAGGATGAGTGAGAGTATACTTTAACTAGAAAGAAGTTTATGATGAGGTTTTATTGTGTTAGTAACGACCTAGTGTAGGTGTTAAATTAAAGAGCAAGAGTATTCATGAGATGATAGCTTTACGCTAGGCTTATGATTTCAAAGGAAAGCCCATAATATTCAAAGGGTTACAGAACTAATTAGGCAATAATGTATAGTGAATGAGTATATAGTACTTAAGTTGTGAAGTGGAATGTGACAGTAATATGTACGAATGTAGACTGAATGATAAAGATTTACTACTCGCCATGAGGTCTCAATGGGTGAGTGTTTCTTAATTTCATCTAGTAGTTGTAAGTTAGTATAGTATGTGAGCAATCTTATTGACAATTGTGTTTACAACTAGACATTAATCTTAAAGTTGAGATGAGTGTTGTGACCAAAAGGATGGAAACATGAAAGTGATGATGTTAGTTTGAGATCTGATATGGTAGGTTTGATATAGAGTGGGTGAGGAACTAAGGGGTTAGTTACAATGAATGTGAGTGGTACAAGTATGTAATTTAACTTTGAGATAAGAGTAGTGAAGTGTGGTTAAGTCACTAGAGTAATAAAAGCCTTAAGAGGTGTACCCGAGGTTGTATGTAACCATACGAGGTTCCAATTAAGTCAATGATTTTTTCATCTGTGCCTGGATAGCATAATTGAGCTGTTAATACGAAATAGGCTGAAGTGAGCATTATTTCTCCCTTAAAGAGTTAGATGAAGCTGCCTTATAAGCTAATGAGAAGAGGTTAATAGTAGCATCTTAGAAAGAGGTCTTAGAAGGAGTCTTAGTACCTGCTTATGGAGTGTTCAGTAGCCATGAGATAAGCCTTTCCCGAGTATTAGAGTAAAGGGAATGTAGACAAGTTTAGAAATGATAGAATTGATCTATAATTTCCAAGTGTCAGTTTTAGACCTAAAGGGGAGATGATAAGATGAGAAACCAAGTCAAGATTTGAGAATCAAATAGTAACGTCTTCAGAAAGAGTTTTATAGGTACATCAATCCATTCATACTCTAGCGTATTCCTCAAAGTTAAGTCAATTCAACATCATGATGATGTTTCTTATATCATAATTGTGTTCATGACCTATGCTCATACACTTCAAGGAGATTCACATCTATGCTCAGTTTCAAGACTTTAGCCCATTAATCTCAAGCTTACTCCATAAAGTTATGGATATTAGTTTCATGCTATGAAACTATAAGCATTCATGTCTCACAGTATGTTTAGTCTCACAAATGCATGATTTACTCTCAATATCTAGCAATATAATGTTATGCCATGCATATTCTTATATCATACATCTCGAATTAATCGTGCTTATGATCTTATGCCCTAAAGCTCTTTCAGTGATTCTTTTTAGTTTTGAGAGTGATGAGGTTAATAGCAATTATGTGATAATAGAGAATAGGATTGTTATTTCTTATTGTGATAGTGATGGTGTGTTTGTTCCATCTAAGGTTATAAATGTGGAGGAAGAATGAGATAAGGTTTTACGATGAGTAATAAGTCAGTTCTTAGTAATATTGCAAGAAAGTTATGTTGGTAGAAGTAACGAGAGAATGAGGAATTATTATAAGGAGTGGTTAGTAGGAGTCTATGGAGTAGTTTTAGTAGTAGGCTTGAATGTTGTGTTATTAACATGTGGACAATGTGTGATACATTAGTTGTTTCGTGATTTGAGCTCAAGGTTAGCTTAATGTAGCGGTAAGGAATAGTGTTCTTGGGATGGGATATCTTACAGAGTTATGGAACCTGAATCTTGTGATTTAGATCAGTATAATCACCTTATGTTAAGTACTTATTGATTTTGAGTTATGCTTGAATATAGTAAGAGTAACCCTTCCCATTCTTGGTCATGTCGTCATTCGAGGACGAATATCCCAAGGGGTAGATATTGTAACATCCTAAAAATTTCTAAGTTAAGACTGGAGCTATTCTTTATGGTGCATAAGATTTTACCGAGTGATTATAAATTTTATTAGATGTTAAGGTCACTAAAGTTCCCTAGCATAAAGTTGAGTTGAAAACTTTCCTTCCAATTGAGTTTCACTATGAGATTTTCCTTGGGTCGACTTCAATCGACCATATCTTTTAGCACATAAAGAATTAGGTGGACCATTAACTATCAAATCGAAGGTCTCTGAGTCCTCTACCAATGCCACCAAGTTTGCTAAATTTCAAGCTCTGAGTAAAAAGTAATATTTGGTTGAGTGAGGCCTCTCCATTTAAGGCTTTCCATCAGTTTTAAAAAATGGTATTTTGGTCTTTTCCTTTTTGCCACTTGTCTTAACACGATTTTCCTGACCCAATTAAGGGTCTAATCAGATTGTTATCACCCATTCACGTTCAAAAACACTTAGGGATTTTAGAGTGAAGTTCCAAGAGGAGAAAAGCGAGGTTTTCAAGCATTCTTCAAGATTTGTTGATTTTCGACAAGAACATAGTTCTTTCCAAGTATGTGAGGTTTCCCATAGTGATGGACTGGTTCTTCCTCACGCCAATCATGTAGTTCTTCCATAAATTAATCCATGAAATCGTTTATCTATAGATTCTTGAGTAGTTCTTGCGTTTTAGCCTCATTCTTTATCAATGGAGGATTTGAGTTCTTGAGGTGAGGGTCTTGCGAATGAGTGGTGTTTCTTGATAGGTTTTGATAGATATCTTGATAATTTTGTGTTGGGTTTGTAAATCGAAAGGAGTTTGGAAGAAATCAATCGATTCTAGATGAGTTAGGACACAAAATTTAACAAGAAAATTCGTCGAATTTCTGTATCCGGGCTGGGGCAATGTGCCCCCATAGCGCCAAGAGGGATGGGAAAATGCACCCACATAGCGCCAGGAGGGCTGGCGCCTTGTGCCAGCATTGCGCCCCAAAGTACTCCAAGTACTTTAGGGGCTGGCGCGACGCGCCACTGATACGCCAGTGATAGTCTGTTACTTTCAAGTCCATTTTTTACTGTCGATAGAAGATTTTGTTGACTGCAATAGAGACCACCCGCGTCGAAATATTTACTATAAAATGTAGGTCAGAATTATTTGTTCTCTCTTATTTATGGTTGTCGAGTTATCACTATGCATAATTTTATTAGCTTGTTCTATCTTAGAATAATCTTCAATTATTACTTCAGGCTTTTTATTTTTTATTTGTTTGATAAACAGTAACTTATGGCTTCTTTATTATGTTTATGTATCTTTCTTTGTTTTGTGTTTGTTCTTGATAAGTTAAGTTTATTCGGATTTCTGGAGAGTGCTATACTTTTATTATGATCATAGTTCCTTTATTATTATGTTCCTTAAGTATCTTGCTCGGAGTTCCCTACATTAGCAATCCTTTGAGTTTTATACCCAGCTTCCTAACGACATCTCAATTATTTTTGCTAGAGAATTAACCTATATTTAGAAGATTAGAACATGTGATTTAACTCAATACCACAAAATTGAAAAGCCACATCAACAATACAAGAGTTATCTTATTATTTGAGATATTGATACCTTTATTTATTAAGGTTATAAATATTTTTCGATGAATGGAAAACTTTCAGAAGAAAAGCAACTCTTGGGTAAAGATTACCAAAAGAACAAGGAGAAGTGCATCTACAAATTCATGACACAAAAGCATTGTGGAAGTTCACAACTTTGGGTGAACATGATTCTCCCTTTGTGCGCAAGTCTCTGTAACTCACTAGAAATATGGTTAATACTTGATCTATATACAAGAACTACTTTAGTAAATTTTGTTATTTAAAGATAATTCAATTTTTTACTAGCTGATTTTTCCTTTTGGTTCATATGGATTCTTAAGTGTGGAGAGAAAACAAATATATCTCTATTTGACATAGGCAACCAAGTTGTGGGACTACACTGGGTATGTTGTTGTTATTGTTGATAGAGGTGATAAAGTTGAAGAGTCAACATATTGGTGGAGCTTTTTCTAGACATAATAAATGTAATCTTTCCCCTCAACAACTTCATGGAAGTTGTCTTTGTTGTTAGATTTGTGTGTTATTTATTGAAATACATAAAATTTACTTGATTGTGCACATATTTTTGGATCAGATGCTCATAGTTTGTTCATTAGAAATTAAAGATATCAACACATCTAGTGCCGAAAGAGTTTTGCCTCTCCAGTGTGGTTGTACTTCTCTTCACATGTAAGTGCTCTCTCATTTGTTATCTAGAAATTTGATTTGCACAGTCAAATTATTAGTAGTACTACTCTATATTTAATTTGGTTGATGCTTATGATGGTACTATTTTCATGTATGGCTACATTCATTAAATTTATGTCTAGACATAGTGGTGGACGAAGCATAAGCTTGATGAGTTTAATTGTATCGATTATTTTTGACATGATACATGATCTATGTGTAATTTCAAAAGTGTAATATAAGAACCTAAAGATTGAATCCATGAAATCTACATATTGAAATACTCCTTACTAGGTGGATGCCAATTGGGAATTCTGGTAGGCCTTTTCGTGGAATATAAGTGTCATATATATATAAGATATGACAGAGTATACCTCCAAAACTTCGTATTAGAAACTCATTGCTTTTCCAAGTGTGATTTCATCTATCTACATGTTAGCAAATAGTTACAAATTGAAAAAGAAGAGGGATACCATCAAAGTACTTCATAAATTTGTTATATATGCCTTTTTTAATTGCTGAAATTTGAGTAAACAATTGATTGTTAGTACTATGTCGTGTTATTAAATGACCTAACTTCTCCTTTGGATTCTAAACGAGATTGTAGTTTTACATAGACGTGTACTTTTCTGTATTCAATTTTTTTGTTTTGATGGTAGCTGATCTTCTTACGCCCTCGACTTTTATTCCAAGTGACTTCCCACGGGTGATCATTACCCTATGTTGAAAAACAATAGTGCTTGGGGATTATTTGTGTGTTAATGGAGTCATCCTTTTAATCTTCTTAATTTTTCATTTTATAGGGAGCTATGTTCAATATGTTGAGGGTTTGATCTCTAAAACTCCAAGAAATTTGATCTACAATGATTGATTTCAACTTCATTGTTGGCCTATAAATTACAAGGGATGATAATTTTACAAGATGTATCTAAGACCCTTTACTATCAGATGGACAATTTTATTAGTCGTTGTTTAGGTTAATTTTGTTCCAGTGAATGTATTCTTAAGGTTAAACTTTTATGTACTTAGTTGGCATACTTATACGTCAATATATCTATAAATACTTATAGTTCTGTTGTAATTGTATCAAACACCCTTTCGTGATATTCACTCGATGTTTTTCATGTGCTACTTTTTCATTTTTCTTTTAATTTAACTCTTATCTTGCACCTCCCAAAGATAATTGAAAGATCCACCATAATCAATCGCATAAACTATAGGAAAGTTCCCCCAACCATCGATAAGCGAAGGTATTAACGTCAAATTATTCCACGCAACCACCGGTAAGTTTATTAAATCTCAAGTTTATAAGTACGTAGAAAAATCTCAGTTAAAACTCACCCCCACTAATGGGGGCTTAACTTCAAATCTCTTTAATGATCTGCACCACGCCGACTCTGGGAAAAGATTTGACACCAGCAATGATGAAAGAGCAGCTGCTCCAGTCCCCAGACACACTACTATCACCAGGAAGGCAGCGATTGTGGAACAAGCACCGCATGCGCCCCCTACCACCCACCCCCTAGGCTCTAAATCTACTGACCTAGTAGTTGGCCTTTCGACTTCCCCAAATAATAACTCAAACAATAACCCGGCTGATATGGCACCCCCCAGCCATGTATTTAGACATCACACATACAGCTGGCGTATCTAAGGGAGCAGCTACTAAAGATTTTTTTAACCCCTAATTCTAGTAACCCCTACCCCACAGGAACTTTTACCCTTTTAGGAATACCGGCCAAAACTAATAATTCTTTTATTCCTAGTTCCCAAGTACCTGGAGTCTCAGATAGTAAAGTTATTACCTCAGCACCTTTACAACCTTCCTCTCTTTATAAAAATGGCCAGAACTCCACGCTCTTCCATACTTCGAAGGCAACGAATGACCATCCGAACAACCCAAAAATTCCTACCACTTCGAGAATTAACCAAAACACCCCGATACCACTCTTCTTGGTGAATGGACAGCTATCGGGGGCTACCCCAGTGTATGCGAGTCTACCGCCCCCTCCATCCGTTGCAACTTCTTGGATAGAGATGGGTCTTCTGAACCAGACCTTAACTTTCAGTGTTCTGATGGACAACATGGAAATACAAATCATAATCCAGAACACCTCCCCTCCTAGCATAGTTGGTGTCGGATGGGATGAGAATGGCGATGGAAACATACAACAATCACATATGGATTATGAGTATGTTTCATCTACCAACGAACTCTCGACCCCCAGTCATGCCATTCTTACATATCCTAACCTGGGAAACCCCCATTCCACCACCTATGCAAACCCCACCATTTCTAGAATCCCCAGTCCTCAGGAGTTTACAGGACCTGGACCTTCTTTATCACCATTGGACGATGCAAGGACATATAATGGGGGTGGCTCAAATCCAACCTACTTCGACACTGTATCAGTGGCCAGCACTGGTACCCAGTTGCTACCTCCCAGGTACCTCCCCCTCTGAACTTAAATCTGATTGCACCGGTTCACACAAATACTCGGGAGATAGAAGAGGCACTAGAAGTAATGAGAGAAACAAGAACAAAAGTCTCAGTGTTAACAGAAGTAAGGGTCATGATATTTTGAGAGAG
>JAJOOJ010009147.1:0-33781 GCA_029582625.1 Solanum boliviense
CTATACTTTCAATCAGCACAATACATTAACATCATTCTAAGCAATTTATACAACATCATATGTAAGGGATAAGGGAAGAAAGACCATTCACCAATACCTCACTTTGCACCATTGTCATAGAACCTTTACCCTTCAAGTAAATCCCAAATTCATATACAACAGTCCTCAACATGTACATAACCCTAGAAGTTTAACCCTTTCAAGGTCATGAATCAAGTATCACAATTACGCTTAAAGATACTACAATAGGCATGAAAAAACAAGGTTCAACAACTAAATAATCATATATCCAATTCATAGTAATCATCTTGAATTAATACCTTCACTAACATTCATGAAATTGGGGTCATGGGGTGTACATCGGTTCATAGGGATTTTTACAATAGAAATCACCAATTAACATCAATTAATCCATGATATAAGTCAAATAACATAATGAAAGCGTTCTTAGGATGAACCTATGGCTAGAATAGAAACCCTAGTTTTTAGTCAAGACACCAATTTCGAAAATCAGAGTTTTGAAGGTCTTCATGGAGAACTAATCCATGTATCAAGATCCCCATACCTCAATTGAAGCCTTGCGCACGAATTGGAGTGAAAATCTTGGAGTTTGAACCCTAATCTTCAAGTTCTTGGTGTTCTTCAATGGAGGAACTTCTATAGAGAGAAATATTGAAAGGATTTGGGTCTCTTTTTATTTCTTTTTAAGAGTGATTAAAAAGGGAGAATTTTGACTCTAAAAAGTATTTATATTTGTTAGGAAAAGAGTAGAAAGTGTTGGTTTTAGTTTAGGAAAGATTTACTTAAAGACCCTTCATTAAACTCCAAATTTTAGCCTTTCCATGCTGAAGCTCGTCCATTGGCACCCTTTGGCTCGCCAAGGCACTTAGGTGACTCGCCTAATGTACCTTGGTCTCGCCTAATTTAACATTAAGTCACCTAAGGGGGCAGCCCACTTGGGCGATGGGGATGGATGTTGGGCGAATCGCCAACCCTTTGGGCGATCCTCAACCCTTCTCACCCTTTGTTACTGTAGCTAAGGTTAGTGAAGAGGCTGTCCACTAGGCGAGGAGAGTCCTTTGGCGCATCACCAAGTTTCATGGGCGAAGCTATTGCCAATCACTGAATGGTCTTGAGGTCACTCTTGTTTTCCTTCATTTTTCTTAGGTAGTTTAAGGTCCTAGACTCCATCCTTAACCACTTAAGCTCTAAGATAGCCTAGTTGTTTCTTTAAGGTTACTCTAACCCACATCATGAGGCTCTAGTTTATCCTACCATTTTTTGGGGTGTTACACTTATATGTTGGTCAAAATTGGGTGTCAAAAACTATCCCTCTTTTCTAGATAAAGAATGATGAATTGATGGGGAAAGATATTGACTAAGTAGCCAATTTTGTCCGACCAATAGAAAGATGTTAGTGGGATCAAATGAAACGATAAGTAATTGTGAAAAAGAAGAAGTTATGGCTACGACTTTGGCCTTAAATCATCTACATATCTCTGGTATTACAAGAATGAGGTTGTGTGTTATTCTATATTTAGGAACGGACTAAGCTTCTAAAAAATGAAATAATGGTATGAGATTCGAATAGAAGCAATAGTAGCTTGAGTAGATAGGATTAGATCTCAAGGCGGTATGACTAATGTAGCGAAGATAAGAATGACTTAAGTTATGAGAGGAAGAGATCATATGAGTAGTGCGAAAGATGAGAAGGCCTTTATTGCAGTAGATATACAAGTACGAAAGTCATATTCGAAAGAAAAGTTGATCCCGTCTACAATCTGTCAGTCTCTGCAAACTTGGAGATTGTGATATGACTAAATAAAATGATTAGGACATATATAGCGATTAAATGGTAAAATAGTTTATAAACATGATGCAATTTTCCATTGAGATCATGCAAATTTGTCTTAAGACAATAACGATGACGTCTTAAGTCCATGATACGCGAAAATTTAATCCTTAGGTCATGGAATAATTCTTGTAGGCCATGAAATTGATGCCTTTAGTCTATGACACCTTCGAAACATGATATGTAGAAATTAAATCCTTAGGTCATGAGATGATGTCCGTGGGCCATGGAAATGGTGTCTTTATACTATGACGCCTTTGAAACATGATAATCATAAATTTTATCATCAGGTTATGAAATGATGTCCGCAAACCATGAATTAAAGAATGTAGACTATGGCACCTTTGGAACATTAAAATAATGATAAAAGAGTGTGTATCTATTTTTTTTTCGATGCTATTCGTCCATATTGTGATATATATCGCTTGATTCAATAAATATTTCTGTAGATGTATTTTTAGGGCTCAATATGGTTTTCGTAACTTAATTAAGCCTTAGCTCAACATTAATGTGATTCTCGAACTCAATATTATTCTTGGGCATATATATAGTTCTCAGGCACAATATAATTCTCGAGCTTCATGTAGTATTCGAGCACAATGTAATTTTATAACACAATGTAATTCTTTGGCACGATGCATTTCTTGGGGACATTGCAATTCTCAAGCATAATACAATTTCTGAGGCACATGCAAATTCTCAAGTACAATGCAATTTCTCAGGCATAATGCAATTCTGAGACACAATGCAATTCTGGGGCACAATGCAATTTCTTGGGCACAATGTAAATTCTCGGACTCAATGAAATTCTCAGGCTCAATGTAATTCTTGGACACAATGCAAATTTCCAGACACAATACAATTTCTCGGGCACAATGCATTTCTCGGGCACATTGCAAATTTTTGGGTACAATGCAATTTTTTAGACACAATGCAATTCTCAGGCTCAATGCAATTATCAAGCTTAATACAATTTCTCGGGGATAATGCAATTCTCGAGAATATGCAAATTCTCGAGCACAATGATATTCTCGAGAACAATACATTTCTCAAAAACGATGTTATAGTTGAGAATATAAGGTGGCTCAGACCATCATTTTATCGGAAGGACAAAGTGTCTCTTCCATGATGATTGTCGGGCTCAATATAATAGTTGAGAGTGTAAAGTATCTTAGATCTTCATCTTATTGGAAGGACAGAGTGTCATTTCTTGGAAGGACAGAGCGTTATTTCATGGCGATTATTCGGACGATGTTGGAATTGCTCCTTGCATTTGTACCTGTCTTTTCTGTGTTCAAAGAAAAATTGTTAGTTTATTAAAAGGGAGGTTGATCTGTATCTCTGTTTTGACCATCACGCTCCATTTGTCCTTGACATCTAGGCTTTATTCGAAAAACAAAATGTCTTTTATTTTACCAACCAAAACGAATTTATTAGTAATTGTAAGTATGTTATACGTGTTTTAGTCATAGACTTACTTCCTTAATCTCTCTATAGATTAATTAATACATGAATCATATTCATACCAAATAATTTTGATAGGTTTAAGCATTTACATTAATTTTCTCAACAAGATCGCGAACTACATCAATAGTAAGCGGCTTCTCATAATAAATAATCAAGGCACCAACATTCATGAATGATTTCTCCTCTTCTTCTTTTTCGCAGGAAGTCATTCCCACAATCAAGCTATCAACATGCATATCTCAAGTTCCTTAGTTGCCTGCATAATATAGAAAATATCTCTAATAGTTTTTACCTGAATTACGTCTAAATTAAGATGTTCAAACAGAAAATGAATTACGATTTATAAAAGCATACTTGACGACCGTTCATTACTGACATATCCAAGTCCATCATAATCAGATCAAAGCATGCACCATTGTGATGAGCAAGAACTGCTTCTTGACCATTTTTCACCTCATGAGTTTCCACACCAAATTTCTTTAGAAGTGCTTTGTGAACCATTTGAACTAAAATGTCATCATCTACGACTACTATAAGAGCTGTAAGTTTTTTCACTAAGTTCGTGTTGTTCAGTGAAGAAGATGATTGGAATGATGACATTTTTTCTGAGATTAAAAACTTAAATGTTTGATTTTGATAGTACTCAAATAAGTGTGCCAGACATATGTATATTATATAGAGAAATAAACAAGTAACAATACTTTCTCATCAGTCACATTTGGCAAAGTACATTAAAGAAGAATTACAACTAAGATTTTGGATCACCCCACTAGTTATTGTCATTATTTATTTTGGTAGTATATGTTAATAAGTAAAGTAAAATAGGAAAGAAGCATTTAAGAAGATGCAAAAAGTATTGTTACTTCCTTTATCCCAAATCATATGACATCATAATCTGAATTTCGAAAGTCAAAATTCTTTATTTTGACAGTAAATTTGGACATACAATCTTTGTGTTTTTTGATATTTTTTTTACATATTAGAAACTAAATAAAGGGTAATATAAGCCACAAGAATTAAAAATAAAAATGTTAAAAGGGCATATGAATAAATCATGGTCAAAGATTTTCTTGTTTGACTTTTGAAATTCAAACTATATCATATAAAATTGGATGGAGGGAGTATCTCATACCGCGGATTTCATTCCTTTTCGTAAAGAGGCATTTTGAAAGTGAAGTTGAGTTCACACATACTTTGCCAAAAACAACAGCAGTCCAGAACATAGACTCAGTCAAAATGAATGTCATTAATAAGAATGGAGAGTATTTGATTTACACATAGCTATAGGTCCAACAGGTTCATTGCATTGGAGAAAGGTTGTTCACTTCCACAATGCCTAGCATTGGTTGCAGTGTTAACTGTTGTTGAGGCTACATTGAAGCTAGGGAGACTACTTCAACAGAGTAATCATCCTACTAGCAGTCTGCTCGGTCAGCAATTGAAAAATTGATCGTGGTCATTTATGCCATATTGATTGCATCAAAGAGTGGAACAAGCTTGAGAACACTTTCCCTATGCACAAGAGGAGAGTGTCGGATATGCTACCTTGATAATTCATGCATTCCATGTTTACTTGGCTTCAACTAATCATAATTTGGGAACGGTTCGCTCAGCTCTCTTAAGCTCTATTGAACAACCAATGTAGAATAACACCACCAATCAATTCCCCTAGCCCAAACTAAACTAATTAGTTAAAGCCAAGTGAACATTGAATGCACGAATTATCAACTAGCATAGTTGATGCTATCCACTTGCATGTGGTACAAGCGTTCTCGAGTTTCTTCCAGTCTTTGATGCAACCAACATGGTATAAATATCCACAATCAATTTTTGCAAGTTCTTACCCGTCAAAATAATCATAAGACACACAACCCAAAAAAAAGAATGTTGAAATCAAACTTAAGGAAGGATAGATTATGATTTTAGTGCCCTTTGCCAAGCATATGCAACAATGTTCTTTGTTATCAGGACATGTTGAATTGTCTGTCTCGTACTAATGTAGACTAATGTTTAAATAAATATCTCTTGCTTTGGATTGAGCATAAGGAATTTTCAAATTTTATAGATTTCAAATAAGGTTTAAAATATATTTTTTAAAAACATTATAAGGTTATCTTTCATTCAAGGAATATTCAAGTATGTTTTATCACATACCAGAAAAATAATGTTGTATCAAGTACTAACCCATATGTTATCAAAGAATTACCTTATTAAAAGCCTTACTTTGATCAATAAGTTATGGAATATCAATTTTGGATTCTCCAAATTAACCTTATTTTTTATGAAATTTTGAACTCACCTAAGAGCAGTCTCATTGAACACTATACCGATTAAAAAGTTATATCACAAATATATAGGGACAGAGGATTCTACCCTTATTTTGGGGTCATCAAAGTGAGAAAGGACGAATTTCTGGGTCTTTAGTAGGGTAACATATTTATACCATCATATGAGGCTAAGTTTCATGTCTTGTCTCGCTACGCTACTCAACATGGGGGAACTGAGGGGGAAAGGATTTGTCTTTATGTTAAGGGACTAAACATTGATTTACATGTCTTAACTGTGCACATGACTTCTACAAGAAAAAACTTCAATGAGGTGACCGACTATATGAAGATATTGGAAGGAATTGGGAAGGACAAGGCATTGGCTAAAAGGTCAAAGAATGTGGGCAACTTCAGTGGTTCGTATTTCAAGGTTTCTGGTTAGTAGGTCTATTTAGCTCTTCCGATTTAGTCGGCTTTACCAGATTCTACGGGTGATTATTCCAAGGTCACACATCAGTCTCAGGCTATGGGTGGTCAAGGATCTTCATATTCGTCAGCCAGCAGGCCTTAACTTGATCAAGGATGTGACAGAATGCATGCGTCCACTATCAGTCAATGGACTATGTCCATTGACTCAACAAGAATAGTGATAAAGAGAAAATAATAACAGAAACACGACACAAGCAGTTTACGTGAAAACCTCCTTGCTCAAAGGAGTAAAACCATGACATGTCTCACATGATTTTCAACTGTTTCCACTAATCTTTTTAAGCAAAAGTGAAACCCAGTTACAACCAAAGTGAGAAGAAGCTATTAATCTCACAACTAAGTAATAACTCTATTACTTAACGAGCCTAAGCAAATACCACACTGCCCACTAAGCTATAACCACTAGACGACTTAGAATTTGACTAAGCAGTTACCACACTGCCCATTAAATCAACTATCAACTAGAAGACTTAGAATTTGACTAAGCAGCAAGCAATGTTGCCCACTAAATCAACTATCAACTAGAAGACTTAGAATTTGACTAAGCAGCAAACAATGTTGCCCACTAAATCAATTACCCTTAACTGATTTAAACTTTTACAACCACACATAAGATCTGAATCCTTTATAGATTAGGAACATATTTACAATCTGAGTACAGAAGATATAATCCTAAGACAACTAAGCTTCCAGCTCTATCAGGTCCATTTTGTTCTTGAGTATGATTATTCACTTTGATGTTAGCTTTTGCAAGAGTTCTTGAGAGTTTTTAAGTTGCAAAAACTAATGTTGTAACTATTGGACATAACCTTTTTAAGAATAGTCACAACATTTGAGGTCGTTCCATTGGTCGAGGTTTCCGCCACAGTTGGAGACTGTACACCAACCAATTGTACTTTTTCCAGCCTGGCAGTTGTGTGTATATTTGTACAAGGATCAGGTCCCTTTACAAGGTCTCATGGTTTGTCAAATCATCAAAACTACAAATACCATTTTCCCTTTTTTTAATGATGACAAACTGTACACAAATGCCTACGTTTTCTTCCATTCTTCCCCCTTTTGACCAGACCCTTATTCATTTATTCATTCCCCCTATTGGAATCATAAAAAAGAAGTGCAGTAAACCAGCATAACAAGTAAGATTGTTAAGTAAGATCATAGACAAGGGCAACACAAACATGGTTATAAAAACAGGATTAGACAGAAATTAGTCACAACAAAACAGTAATCAACTTCATTGTACAAAAATTAGCAGTTAATAAATTAGATTTAAACTAAAATTGAGAACCACGGACACTGTCCACACAAAAAAAAAGACACGGGAAAGGACGAAAAGGACTATGAGGAAGGAGACTGATAGGAGAGGGACTTAATAACAAGAGTGAGCATAACATTTTCTTCATCATTATCCTTGATCATTTTCTCTTGTAGGGCATCAATTTGAGCAATGAGCACATCATTCTTCTTCCTCAACTCGTTAACCTCTGCAATACCAGGTCCCTCAGTCTACGGTTTGAGCAACTCAGTTTGTAGGGCAATCTCAACATCTTTGTTGCTCACTCGCACAGTCATCTCCTCTAATTAATGCTTCTACTTATCTTATTCCATTACCAACTGAGATATCTTTCTCAGTGGACCCGTTTTTCCTTCAATACACTTGCATTCCACCAGGGTAGTCAGACTTGCTTGGCAGTACCAATCTAACCCGTTCCCACCAAAATGTTGAGATAGTGGAACACTTTGGTCAAGAAATAGCCATAGCACATGTTATGCTTACCTTTGTGTTCGATCACTGACTTCTACATGTGCTCTATCATGAGGGCTGGAAGGTCTATGGGTTCGAACTTGCATAGTGATTCCATGATGAACAGATCAGTTGCAAAGGCAACAGTCCATTTTTTTGTCCGAGGAAGAAAAACTTTGTTGATAAATTCGAACAGCACCTGGTACTCCCCTTTAATGAGTTTCTTCTGAACCCCAGCACGACGCGTGTTAGGGATCTTGGAGCATTCTTTCACAAATTCTGTGATGCAGGATTTTCTGATTAAGGACATGATTCCTTCCCTAGGTACTTCCAGTATTTGTCCCAATAGGTCCTCATCTAGATGTAAACTCTTGTCTCCTACCCTGGTGTTGATGTTATCATCCTCTGCAAATTCTATGTTATAATAAAACTCTCTAACCTCCTCCTCATGTAGAACAAAAGATTTGATCTGAAAAAAGTGAGTCCAAGAATGAATTTCCACAAAATCATACAGAGAGTCCATCCCTAGTTTGGTAATGATATCAGGGTAAAACACCCGTCCTCCTAGAACCCTCTGTAAAAGCAGATTATTGTTGATTATTTATTTGTCTACTACGTGGTCATCCTTATTCCCTTTGGGACCGGGTCCCTGAGCAGAGGTTTGCTGGAGAACAGGAGAAGTTTCTCTCTTTCTCTTGGATGGTTCACTCCTCTTTTGCAAATTTTTACCCTTTTCTTTTGTAGAATCAACTCTCTTGACTGCAGTTGCCTTAGGTTTTCTTTTACTAGTCTTCTTTACTTGTTTTCGTTTATCCTCTCTAACATCACCTAGAGGAGAGTCTTCTCCCACACCTTCATGATCAGATGCTTCAATGGAAACATCCACCAGATCAGGGTCAGGCATCTCAAAGACTGCATCACCATATTTCCTTCTTTTTTGATCTTCTGTTGTAGTTGTTTCATTGGACTTCATAGCATCCCCCATAAGTTTTTAGGAGATAGCTTTGGTAAGGGAGCCTCCTTCTAGGTGTTTTATCAGTGACCTTCTATTTTCCCTTCGTGGAGATGGAAACCATTCTCCTTTGCGAAGACCATTTGGGAGAGACATTATCCTCATCAGTATCAGTTGAATCAGAAGATGGATAGACACCAACCTCTGGAGTTTGGTCGAAGACTGGTTGAAATCCCCCAAGTATTTCATTCACAAAACTTTTTCCTTCTTCATTCATTACCCCTTCCCTCATCTGTGCTAGACTCTAGATAACTAAGTTTTCACTGGCTGCAAGAATATTAGACTCAGAGGACTTACTCTTGGTAAGATCACCCTCAAACAAGTGGTCAGATAACATGGCAGAATATGGACTAGGTTGATGTAAGGGTGTTGGGTTATTGAGATCAAAGGGAGACCAGGGAGTACGAGGACTAGATTCAGAAATGTTAACAGGAGAGATGGTTGACATTTTCAATGGAGATAGAGCATCAAATAATGTATAGAATGCCACTGGATCTATTTCGTTTAAGGAGTCCAGCATTTTTTTGAAGAGGATGGTGACTGAGACATATTGGAGAACAGAGAAGAAAGATACTCGAGAGAGGAAGAGTTTAGGGTTTTTGGCGGAGATCTTTGAGATAGAGAGAGTGAGTTTGAAATGTGAAGAGTTAGAGTAAAGAGAGGTTGTATAAAAAGAAGTGAAACTACGTGTCAGGTCCCTGAGTAGACACGACACTTGAACTTAAAGCGGTGAGACAACAGAGGATACTTGCCCTTCTGATCATAGCCAACAGAGGATTTGGTGCCTTTGGATGGGGTTAGGTCAGTGCATACTCATCATTCCCAGCTTCAGCATGTTGCCCTCAAATTGATCTTTGTTGAGGGACTTTGTGAAAATGTCTGCGATTTGATCTTCAGTTCTGCATTATTGCATGTTGATGTTCCCCTTTTCAACATTGTCTCTCAAGAGGTGATGTCTGACATCAATATGCTTTGTTCTTTTATGTTGAACTGGATTCTTTCCCATATTGACTTGCACTAGTATTGTCACACATCAAAGAATAGTATGGATGTGTAGTCCAAAATCCTTGAGTTGTTGCTTGATCCATAGTAATTGAGCACATCAGGATGTAGCAGCTACATATTCCGCCTCAGCTGTTGAGAGAGCTAATGAATTTTGCTTCTTGGTACCCCAAGAGATGAGTGAGGATCCAAGGAAGTGGTTCATTCTCGAAGTGCTCTTCCTGTCAACCTGATATCCCACAAAATCAGCATATGTATACCCTATCAGTTCAAAGGAGTCACTTACTGGATAGAAGAGGACCAGATCCTCTGTCTTCTTTAGATACCTCAGAATATGTTTGGTAGCTTTCAGATGTGATTCCCTGGGACATGCTTGAAATCTTGCACACATTCCCACACTGAACACGATGTCATGTCCACTTGCCGTGACATACAACAATGAACCAATAATACCTATATACATGGTTTTATTCACTAATGGATCAGCTTCATCTGCTCCCATCTTTGAGTTTGTACCCATGGGGGTATCAATAGGCTTAGAATCCATCATATGAAACTTCGTTAGCAGCTCTTTTGTGTACTTCTCTTGACAGATTGAGGTATCACTTGAGGTTTGCTTGATTGGTAGTCCTAAGAAGAAGGTCAGCTCTCCCATCATACTCATTTCAAATTCACTCCCTATTAGAGTAGCAAATCCTTCACACAGATGTTCAGAAGTAGCTCCAAAAATAATACCATCCACATACACTTGGATGATGAGCAATTTCTCTTCCCTTTTCATTAGAAACAAGGAGTTGTCTATCTTACCCCTTTTGAACCCATTCTTAAGAAGGAATTTGGGCAACATTTCATACCAAGCTCTGGGCGTTTGCTTCAAACCATATAGGACATTGTTGAGTTTGAACACGTGATTTGGAAAGTCAGCATCCTCAAATCCAGGTCACTGTTTCACATACACTTCTTCCTTCAAATATACATTCAAAATGGCACTTTTGACATCCATTTGGAAAATCTTGAATCCCATGAAGGCTGCAAAGGCTATAAGGATTCTAATAGCCTTCATTCTGGAAACTGGGGTAAAGGTTTCATCATATTCGATGCCTTTCTCTTGATTATAGCCTTGAACGATCAGTTTTGACTTATTCCTCGTGATAACTCCATTTTCATCAAGCTTATTTCTGAATACCCATCTGGTCCCTATGATGGTTCTGTCTGCAGGTCTAGGGACCAAGTACCACACTTTGCTCCGCTCAAATTGATGAAGTTCCTTTTGCATTGAATTTACCCATTCAGCGTCTTTCAAGGCCTCTTTCACAGTTTTAGGCTCAATGGTTTATATGAATTCTGATAATGCAACTAGATTTCTAGTCTTGGTTCTAGTTTGCATTCTAGAATTCAATGGAGCGATGAGATTTTAAGGGGTTGAGATAATTTATGCTTCCACCCTAATTTAGAACTCAAGGGTTGTGTTTGATCCATCTGTTCTTCTTCATCTACAGAGTCATCATTATCAGGGTGAGGGGATTCCTCCTAATCTGCATTGTTAGATGGACCAGGTCTCTTGGTACACTAGTCAGCTTCATTAATCTTCCCTGATGGACCAATACCAGCACTATCAAATTCTTGACTTCCTTCAGCTTCTGGACCGTTAGCTTCATTACTCTGAATTTTGAAAAGCTCTTCAAGATCATCATTATCTTTTGTCTCCAAGTTCTTCAGATTACCACCTTCGTCAAAAATCACATGTACACTTTCCTCAATGCATAGTGTTCTTTTATTGAAGACTCTATAAGTTTTGCTGGAGGACGAGTACCCTACGAAAACACCTTCATCACTTCTGGGGTCAAACTTTCCCAGATCATCCTTGACACTGTTTAGCACAAAACACTTGCAACCAAAGGCCTTTAAATAGCTTCATTTGGGCTTTTTGTTGCTGAGCAGCTCATATGGTGTTTTATTTAGTACAGATCTGATCAAGCACCAGTTAGTCACATAGCATGCAGTGTTAACTACTTCTGCCCAGAAATTTTGAGGAAGATTTGACTCGATAAGCATGGTCCTGGCAATATCTATAAGAGTTATGTCATTCCTGTCAACTACACCATTTTGTTGAGGTGTTCTAGGTGTTGAGAAGTTGTGATGAATACCATTGTCCGCACAGATGACGTCAAGCTTCACATTTTCAAACTCAGTTTCATGGTCGGACCTGATCCCAGCAATAATGCAGTTAAGCTTTGTTTGAATCATTTTGAAGAATATCATCAGCACCTCAGTTGTCTCGTATTTTGACTTGAGAAACATAGTCCACGTGAATCTTGAGTAGTCATCCACAATCACAAGGATGTACTTCTTTCCACTTCGACTTTGGAATTTCACAGGGCCACATAAATCGATGTGTATCAACTCAAGAACTCTTGATGAGCTCACTTGCTTCTTTGGTTTGAAAGAGGATCTGGTATGTTTCCCTTTGACGCATGCATCACACACTTTGTTGTCACTGAACTTCAGTTTTGGCAAGCCTCGGACCAGGTCCCTAGAGACAAGTTTGTTCAATAGAGAAGAGCTCACATGACCTAGCCTCATATGCCATAGGTCGGCACTTTTGGTTTGAGCACTGAGGCATGTCATATCGTCTCCATGAGCCATCTTCAGGTCTGCCATATACATATTTTTCCTCCTTCTAGCCATCAGGATCACCTTCTTGGTAGACAAGCTGGTGACAGTGCATTTGTCTGAAACAAACTTGACCTCATTTCCTTATCACATATCTGAGAGACACTGAGAAGACTGTATTTTAACCCACTCACATAGTAGACATTTTCAATAGAGTCTTCGAGAGATTTCCCAATCCTGCCAACTCCAAGAATAGACCCCTTCTTTCCATCACCAAAAGAGACACATCCACCTTGAAGTGCCTTAAGTGAAAGAAAGTTTTTGGTGTTAACCAACTAGAGAGCACCTACTCTAATACCAATTGATAGAATGCGTGTGTCCACTATCAGTCAACGGACCAGGTCCCTTGACTCAGCAAGAACAGTGATAATGAGTAAATACTAACAAGGACAGGACACAAGCAGTTTTCGTGGAAACCTCCTTGCTCAAGGGAGTAAAACCACGACCTATCTCATAGGATTTTCAACTGTTTCCACTAATCTCTTTAAGCAAAAGTGAAACCCAGTTACAACTAAAGTGAGAAGAAGTTATTAATCTCACAACTAAGTAATAACTCTATTACTTAATGAGCCTAAGCAGATACCACACTGCCTACTAAGCCATCACCACTAGACAACTTAGAATTTGACTAAGCAGTTACCACACTACCCACTAAATCAACTATCAACTAGAAGACTTAGAATTTGACTAAGCAACAAACAATGTTGCCTACTATATCAACTATCAACTAGAAGACTTATAATTTGACTAAGCAGCAAACAATGTTGCCCACTAAATCAGTTACACTTAACTGATTTAGACTTTTACAACCACACACAAAATCTAAATCCTTTATAGATTAGGAACAGATTTACAATCTGAGTACAGAAGATATAATCCTAAGACAACTAAGCTTCCAGCTCTATATGGTCCCTGTTGTACTTGAGGATGATTCTTCACTTTGATGTAGCCTTTGGAAGAGTTCTTGAGAGTTTTCAAGTTGCAAAAACTAATGTTGTAACTATTGGACATAACTTTTATGAAGAATAGTCGCAACATTCGAGGGCATGCCATTGGCTGAGGTTTCTACCGCAGTTGGAGATTGTGCACCAACCAATTGTACTTTTTCCGGTCTGGCAGTTGTGTGTACATTTGTACAAGGATCAAGTCCCTTTACAAGGTCCCATGGTTTGTCAAATCATCAAAACTACAAATAACAGGATGTTTCATCTATGGTGAGCTGGGTCACTTTAAGAGGGAATGCCCTCACAAGGAGGTGGGCGGCCAAACGCAGCAACGTGTAAAAGTTATGGTATAAGCAGGTGGAGGTTTTAATGGCATAGGACACCCTTAGTGTGGGGCGAGGTAATAATCAGGGAAGGTCGTAGGGGAAGTGGAAATTGTAGAGCTCAGTGTTACACCTTCCTAGGCAGGCCAGAGGGAAAGGCATCTGACACCGTAACAACAGGTATTATTCTTGTATTATGTGACCAGATAGATTATGTTTTATTCATACGTATTTGTTAAAGTTTCCTTAGGACTTGACTTAATTAGTCATATCCTTGATCACCCCCCCCCATCCATTCATGTTTCTACCCCGGTTGGGGAGTCTATGGTACTACGGTAGTAACCTGTGTGTACCACGCTTGCTTTGTGATGTTTGTAGGTTGTCAAACTTGGGTAGATCTGGTGATTTTAGATATGCTAGACTTTGATGTGATCTTGGGATTAACTTGGTTGTCTCATTATCACATTGTATTTAATTGTAACTCTAAGACAGTAACTCTAGAAATCCCAGGGAAGGATAGATTAGAGTGGGAAGGTGTGTACATTGCTAAGACAGTAAATATCATATCCTATATTCATGCTAGAAGGTTGGTGGGGACTGGTTGTTTGGCCTAGCTAACCTTCGGGATGTTTGTGCGGATTGCTCTTCTTTTGAGCCAATCCTAATAGTTTCAAAATTTCAGGAGGTATTTCCTATGTATTTGCCTGGTGCGCCTCTATATAGAGATATCAATTTTTGTATAGATTTGGAGCCGGGTAATCATCCAATCTATGTTCCTCCTTATCACATGGCTCTGACAGAGTTGAGAGAACTCAAGACTCAGCTTCAAGGACTCTTAGATAAGGAATTCATTTGTACTAGTGCTTCACCAATGAATGTTCAAAAGCTTTGATTGAGTTCTTCTGCAACAAGCATGGGTATTTTTCCAAAAGAATCACTTTAAGGGGGAGTGTGAAAAAGTTAAACATGATTTTTTGAAATATCATAGATTAGTTTCTAAAATAGTCTACTGTTGTATTTAGGATAAGCATCTTATAGAAATATCTAAATATTCTAAAGTAGAAGATAAAGTTACTCGAATTTCTTGCAGATAAAGTAGGATAAACATCTTATAAAAATCTAATATTTATCTAGATTTTCTTGTAGGTAAAGTTACTGGAATTTTGAACACCATACAATACCTCCCACTAGAGACTTGCAAGCAGAACCACCATGTTCTACACACACACCAAGTCCATAAACAGTAGTCTGGCTCTGCCATGTTCTAGAGGGGAGTACACTACCATTGTTCCACCAAGTCTTTGCTTTACCACCACTTCTAGTTGACTTGTAGGCACTCATTCAATAAATTCAACATACTTCAGTATCATGCTCCTATGATGGATGGAAGTAGAAACATATTTCTTTCAGATCATATTCACCCATAATAAATCAAACTCGCATGCAAAATTTCACAAAACGACTAAGAGAAGAATAAAATAGACATAACAGAATTAACCTGACTTCCCAATGGAAACAAAATTTCAGATTGGGGACAAATATTGGACTGTGCCTTGTTCCAAGAATTAGCATACTTATGTAGAGAATGCTTGGCACGGGCCATCAGCCAAGAATGCTAGAGCTAGAGGGAACCCAGGAGTTGAGCATGCTTGGTACGGGCCATCAGCCAAGAATGTGGAGAGAATTCTCTGTCATGGCTTTGAAATGCTTAGAATTGTACCCAACTCTCATTGGAGAAAAGTTGTTCGCTTCCAGGGAGACTGGTGGCAATGTTTGTTGAAGCTGCCTCAACAGAGTAATTGTTCAATTTTGCCTTTCAGCTATTAAATAAAATTGGTCATCAGCCAAGCAAAAATAACCTGTCAAAAAGTTACGGATATGAAAATCGAAGAAATCATAACAAGGTTATTGCAAGGTTCTCCTACAACAATCAAAGGTTGTATGTATAGCAAAATTAAAGACAGTTGTATAAAATAAGTGAATAACACTCTAGAAACTACACTGCATGTGATTAATAGAACATCGAAGTAGAAAAGTACTTGGTCCGACTCAACGCTGTCACAGTGAAAATTAGAGATCTTCCCTAATGTTGAAACAACATTATCATAGGCCAATACATTCTCAGGTAGTACAACATTCTGATGCCTTAAAGCAACATCAAGTCTTGACAGAGCCTCTCAATAAGGGTAATGAAATTAAGTTAAAGTAGGAACACATTACACCTACCCTGCGTCCTATTTCCCCATCATGTTCTGCACATACACCAAGTCAATAAATAGAAGCCAAGATACGACATTAGTGGGGTTCAGATAAATGATGTAAATTGCTATTGTCCTTTCTTCAGCTGTTTTATCATTGCTCTTAATATATGCAGGTGGGGAAGTTAATAAGAATGAGATATAAGACAAACTAAAAGAATTTACTTGCAAGAGCTACATTAGAAACCATAAGGGACATACCAACATAGGCCTTGAATATTTCAAGGTTATTACAAGGCTCTTCTACAACAAGCAAAGGTTGTATGAGATAGCAAAATTAAAGACATTTATGTAAAATAAGTGAATAACATTCTAGAAACTACACAGAATGTGATTAATAGAACATCGAAGTAGAAAGTACCTGGGTTGAGTCAATGTTATCACGATGAAAATTAGAGATCTTCCCTAATGCTGAAATAACATTATCATAGGCCATTACATTCTCAGGTAGTACAACATTTAGATACCTGAAAACAACATTGAGTCTTTACAGAGCCTCTGAATAAAGGTAATGAAATGAAGTTAAAGTAGGAACACATTACACCAGCCCCCATCCAACTACTCTAGAAAAAAGGAGGAAAGGTTTTAATACCATACAACACCTCCCATTAGAGACTTGTAAGCAGCAGCCTGACTCTCCCATGTTCTAGAGCGATCTGTTTCACTCGATGAAAAACAAATGAAGCCACACATCTGTAAGGGCACTAACAAATCCATCCAACCATATGTTATGTTTCGTGTTTATGTTTCTTGTTTGATGTTATTGTACAATTGATTTGAAGAGTATAAAATATGTCATTTGCAATACAAAATTTACATGAAATATTTTGGAATAAACGTGCTGTAACTAGTGTATAAAAGATACGAGGAGCAAAAATTAAACACAAATTTGTTTGAGGGGAAAACCTAAATTAAAGAGCCAACAAAAAAATTCAATAATAATTGACACATATTTACCAGTGCAACCTAATCGAGCTATCAAAGCCCAACATTCTCTCAGAATGCAAAAAAGAAACATGAAAAACTTAATGATATTGTCACTAACGGAGAAAGTGAAGTTCTAGACTTGATTAGCAATCTTTCAGATGAAGCTTTACACTCAATAATCTCAATATCCTAAATGCTGAAGATTCCTTTGGAAATCCTTGTCTCGACTTTATTTGGATTTACACCAAATATATAATCTTTGTGCTAGAAGTTTTTCCACTGTAGACAATGTTCTTTCATCATTCTCTTTTAATGTCATTTTTTTTCACTTGGATCACTCCACGAACTTGGGTGTGCTTTGATTACATGCTCCGGTGGATTGAGTTTTTGAAAAATGATTCTTTTTTGAAGAATTTCACTTTCTTGTGATAGAACCACTATAACAAGTTTGTCCATATGGTTTTTAATATCAAATTCATGAGAGCAAGTTGTTAGGAAGAGCATTATACCGAAAGGAAACATATTTCAAGGAAAATTTATTTAATTTGAAAGTTAAATTAATATGTGCTAAAAGAGAGTTTATTTTTTAAAAGGTTGTGTCAATATTATGACCCTAAAACTCAAAGGTTAATTGCTTACTGGTCGAGAATACTCTAATCGAAATCCTTAATAATTGTGAATTGTTGGAGAAACTGACCTTGCACCATTTCGATTAATGTGAGCATTCGTTGAATCTCTAGTTACTAGAGATTTCTCATATCCGTCAATAAAATATTTGCCTAATTTATGAAAGCCTAGATAAATTGGTGTTCTTAGGTATCTAGGCTTTTAGAAATTACGTAAATTTATCGTTCATGCATTTGAGAAATCTCTAATAACTTGTGTTTCTGGTTACGAATGCTCACATCGATCAACATGTAGGTACAATGACAAAGGGTCAATTTCTCCAACTCCTTATAATTCTCGAGGATTTTAACTAGGGTATTCTTGCCCATTAATCAATCTCGGAGTTTTGGGGCCCTGAAATTAATACAACCTTTAAAGGGTAGACCATCTATTAGCATGTATTCATTCAGCTCCACAAATTGGAGAAATCTCTCTTGGAATATGTTTCATTTTGGTCTAATACCTTTTCGAACAATTTCCTCCCTTGAATTTGATACAAAAAACCATCTGGAAAACTAGTTATGGTGATTCTATCACCAGGAAGTGAAATTCCTTCAAATTTTATTCTTTTCATTTTTCAAAACCTCAATTCATCGGAGCATGTAATTGGAGAACCACCAAGTACGTGAGGAGTGATGCAAGTGAAAAATTCGTCATTAAAAGAGAGTAGTGGAAAAAACTTGTCTACAATGGAAAGACTGCTAGCACGGTGATTGTTGATTTGGTGTAGATCCAAAAAAAAGTCAAGACAAGAATTTCCAAAGAAATTTCCAGCATTTGGAATATACGCTAGTTTAAATAATTGTCCGTATTTTTTAAGTGGTCAATACAAGTTGTGTTTATTACTTTTCTTTTACATCCGTGTATTTTCAGTGTGCGGTAGCTTTTTTACTAGAAAGAGGCAGCAAATTTCATTTGCAAAGTTGTATTTGCATCTGGACATTGAAAAATAGGTCGTATCAACCAATCATTCTATCAAACAATCACTCTAATGTTGACAACTTGACCTTCAATGGAACTCTTAATGCTACTACTAATTCAACTCCTGCTAATATGCCAAGAGATGGAAGTTCTATGACAATAAGCGATGGTAGAATCTAGATTAGAGAGGTATTCAGTAGTGGCTTCAACTATGCTGAATCATTCTATTCAAGTTCTTGGATACTACCATCTCTTCTTTCAACTCTTGACATATTAGCTCGAGTTTAATTAGTAATAGCATTAAGAATTTCATTGAAGATCAAGATGTAAGCATTCAATCTCGATCTCTCCATCGAGATACAACAGAAAATGGTAAGTTGTTTGATACAATGATTGATTGAGATTTAAGAGACCTCTTTCGTAATAGAAGAAAGGTTTTGGATCGAGGAAGATTTTGATGTGTGACAAATAGGAGAACTGATGTAAGAAACTAGTTCCACCAACTTGTTCCTCCCAGACAAAGTCCAAGTGGGATTAGGAGAAAAAGTTTTAGTGTAGAGAAAGAAGTTCAAGACGGTGAACGAAGTACAAGACGTGGGAGTTAGTTTAAGGCTACAAGGAAAGGGAAGCAGTAAGAGGTCACCAACTTCAACCTAAAGAAGGAAAGGTTTCGTGCTTAGTAGGGTTTTCTACAATGTTTTTTTGTGCACTTACATAGAGAGATAAAAGCAAAAAACAATCAAGTAAGAGAGACTTTGTATTTGAGAGAGTTTTGATTGAAGATTTCGAGTGTTGTAGATACGAAGAACTAGATTGAATAACCTGATCTTTAGGATTAAGTTTTCTACTTCTGATTCAAGTTTATTTGTTTAGTTGACTATACAGTAGTAATCTTCTGTTTCTTAGCTTAGGCTATACTTCAAGTTGGGGGAAACTTAAAGGAGGGGTTCAACAGTCAATGGTGATTGTTGATACTTAGGGATTAAATATCTAGATATTCTAGAGTAGAAGATAAAGTTAACATATGACTTTGGAATACTTTCTGTCGATGTTCTCTTGTTTTTATTTAAACTAGTTTTATATGGCTTATAGATGTGACCTTGTAAGGATGAGAATGGGAACAATCCTGGGCATTTCAAATCCATGATCCACTATGTTCTCTACATTATTGGCCGATGTCCCGTACCAAGCATGCTCAACTCTAGGGCTCCCTCTAGCTCTCGTTACATTCTCTAAATTCTCTTGAAAAAATTCAAACCGCCTCTTTTCCATTGGACCGGTTCTCATACACTAATGGAAAACGCATGGTTTGAGGTTTTTCAAAAGAATTTGGAGAACGTAAAGAGAGCTAGAGAAAACCCTAGAATTGAGCATGCTTGGTATGGGATATCAACCAAGAATGTAGAAGCATTTTGCGTCGTGGCTTTGAAAGTCCTATGATTGTACCCTGTTCTCATACTCATAAGGGCACATGATCTATAAGCATATAAAACTAGATTAAATTAAAATTTGTGAAATACTATTAAATGGTAGATCATGGAACCAATGTTTTTTCAGGTTAGAGAAGAAGCTGACATCTACATTGCCAGAAAAGTGGTTGGATGAAATATCAAGCCACGTTAGGCTCACATGGTTCTGAATTGACCTGGGAAGCGGAACGTACAACTGGCTATGTCCTAGACGAATCTCGTTTATTGTATGGTACTTAAATCCGACCGGAAAAGTGGTTGAAAGTAAAGTGTAGTGCGCCTAGTGACAGTAGAGAGAATATCAAGGATGGTCTATTCAAGGAGTTGTTTGAAAAGAAAGTTGATATAGATTCTGCAATTCACATGAAGATAGAGGAAGCGATCCTTCCAGATGGCTATTTTAAAGGATCAAATACTTTATATGGGTGAGATTCCAAAGAACTATCGGAATCAGCCTTGACAAATTGCAAGAACCAAGCTCAGAGTTGGTATGCAACAGTGGAAGAGATGTTCACATATCCAAGATCAATCTCTCTTAATTGGATAAAATTTTGACGGAGCAATTTTAAATCATGAGCTGCGAATCTCAGCTCATCATCAAGAAATAAAGGAAATTTACCAAAAAGACCAAGAGAATGTAATTTTCAACAATGAGAGATTTCGAAAAGAATTTCACCAGAAAAAGATGAGAGGGAGAAACAAGATGCGTCAAACTTGAAAACCTAACAAATTTAAGTGAAATATATGAATTAGAGATGTTATTTCCATAAAGGTCAAGCCTTTGGAGTTAACGGAGTTGGAATAGGCTGATGCTGGAACAAATGGTCCCTACAAGTTCATCAACCACTCAAATGCTCTATATCTAGTGACTCACATCGCCTTCGGCTCATCCCCTTATTCTATGTGAACTTGGTAGTAGCCTCTTCGAAGGTCCACCTTGGTGAAGTACTTGAAATGTCCAAGTTTCTTGAACAAGTCGGCAATGAGCGGGATGGAATATTTGTTCTTTATTGTCACTGTTGAACATGCGGTATTCTATGCATGAGTGTGACAACCCATCTTTGTTCTTTCTAAACAGGATTGACACTCCATATGGTGCTTTAGACGGCGTATGTGACCGGCTTCAAGCAACTCCTTCAACTGCTTCCTCAACTCCTCTAACTCGGTTGGATCCATGTGATATAGGGAATAGGTGGGTGGCTTCGCTCTAGGCTCTAATTCAATATTATTGTTTAACTCGCACCTAGGAGGTAAGTGCCTTGGCAACTCTTCCAATATCGCATCTTTGTTCTCTTCTAGAACCTACTCTATGCATAGTGGTAATGTCTCTTTAGCACCATTATCTTCACCCAAACTCACAATGGTGGCTATTATTGTGCCCCATTTTTTTTCAAAACAGGTTATGCAATGACGTGACAACTCTTTTAGAATTAATAAAAAAAAAAAGTCGCCATCTAACGAATTAAAGGTACGTTATGGCACCATTCTATCCTAATTACAAACAAAATTAATTAAAAGTGTCTCCAAAATCATAGATCAGGTAAGAGTTCACAAATATGGCTTCCGACTGAATCTTGTGAATTATGTAAGGATTTAACATGGCAAATAAGGTCACATATATACACAGCTAATGAATCCACAAAAAATTATGAATTCAATCGAGGAAAGCTAGATTTTTGAGTACCAATTACATAACTAAGATACTTGAAATATTAACAAATAAAGAAGAAGAGGCTGACCTGATCTCTTCTAATAAAATGCTTAAAGTGTTTGGATAATATGAAATAAAAGGAAAAGCTAAAAATAAATAAAATAAACTTAAGGAGAAGAAAGGACAGAAGAACTAACTTGATTGATTCCAAATCAAAAGAATTAAAAATATCATGTGAATTGAAATTTAAATAAACCAACAACATATAAAGTTAAAGTTGCTAGGGAGAGAGGGGAGATCAGAATATGACAAGGGTAAAATGGGTCCAATACGATGTTACTCACTCTATTCCATTTCTTTTATGATCGACTCTCTTCAATGCCTTAAAGAAAAGACAAAACGTACTTATTTTTAAAAAAAATTACTCAAGAGTACTAAATAAAATATTTTGATATTTAAAAAGTCATGTCAAGCTAAAATATAATTATATTCTTTTTATATTAAGATTGTATAAAAGTATGTTAATAAGTTAACATAATAATAAAAATTGTCAAGTTTGTAAGACTTTTAAAAGGGTGATATATAAAATTAAAATAGGAGGAAATAACGAGTTGCCATATTTTTATCAAGCTATATGTGCGCTTCATACAAGAAGTTAACTATAGTATTTCTGTTTTTCAACATTTCCCAAAATGTACCTCATACCCCTTTTGGGGTGACAACGATTCTACTTGAGCTCGGCTTCTTGCATTGACTTCTCCAGTTGCCATGATTGAATTCCAAGCAACACCGTTGCATTATAGTGTATGTGCAAAGAATATTCAAAGGGGTAAGAGTATGTTTTTTCTTAGTACCTTAAAATAAAATACTAAAGTAATAAAGGTACTCTTAAAAGAAGTAAGTTTATAAGGACACTAAAGTAAGACAAGATAACAAAATAGATAATGAAGTAACCACCTTGAACATACCACAGATTATAATTCTAGCAAAGATCACAAGCTAGTTAAGAAGCATTCAAATAACCACATAAAACTTGATGTAAGAACCGAAGTTCAAACTTCGGGAAGCCACAAGAACATCAAAAACTTATAACGTAGTACATAAGAATATTATTGCATTTGAGAATGTATGAGAGTGTTGTGCTTGTTTAAGCATGTGGACAGAATTGAAGGAGCCTTATTTTTATACTAAAATAGAGAAGGCACATCAATAAGTACAAAACTAGAGAAAAGGAAAGAAAATTATTCTACTCAATTTGACCTACATTCTTGGTATTTTATCGATTGATATTATCATCATTATGCGAGTTTAAAAAATCCGGTTAATCAAATATGATACAAAGTCAAAGTTTTTCCAAAAATAAACAAGTAATTGAGAACATCAATGCATGGATTTTACCATAAATCAATTCGTATTAAAATAGTGTAATTTAATAAGGAAAATAGCCAATTGACAACTAGAGATTACCATCGATGAATTTTCATAATAAATAGATCGAAGGAAAGAATAATGAATGATCTTCTAATTTTGAAGGAGCCGTGTTAATACAGTCAAAGACTTCAGTCCAAAATAACATGATTTAGAGAATGTCATATTTGAAGGTCATATATGTTTATTTACTTACCATAACTAGCAAAAGTATGCCAAGAATAATTAAATCAAAGTTGTCCACACTAACTAAAAGACAGAAAAGTTGGAGAATAATATAGAGATAGTCAAAGGGAAGAATCATGTCAAAGTTTATCAGAGATAGGTATATCTTAAGGTGTATCAATCGATAAAAGGAACAAAAATGGAAAGAAGTTGAAATCATAGAGATTTCAGAATAATCAATCAATTCATTAAGCAAATAAATCAAATTTACATATTAAGGATTGCTACAATTATATCAAGAAACCACAATTCAATCAGTTTTCTTAAAGAAAAACTCAAGGGCGTACTAACAACCATTTAAAAAAGGGACATATTACATTCAAACAAAAATAGGAACACACAAGGCAGAAAATGCACAAGTTTAGGAACTCAAAATCATAAGGAAATCATGCTTAAGAGATTTCATGGCCAATATTGAATTTCATGTAGCATAAGAATGCAATCATAACTACTATACTAAAAAATATAAGGCAATTTAAGAAATTTGTTTAAAAATATAGGGCGGATTCAGGTATCATGGTGCGGCGCTTCGCCGGCCAACGGGGATGAGAAGAGGAGGAAGAAAAGATAAAGGACAGGAGAAGGGAGACTAGTTTGGGTGGTAAAGTGGCTGCTATCCACTGGTGGTTAGAGAAGCACCTTAAGGATTGAGAAGAAATAGAGGGCTCGCTTGGTGGTTGCCCTACGAGTGAAAGTGGAACATGGGTTTTGCCAGTGGTCTTCGCCAACGATGGACGAAGTCGGGATATTGGGGAGCAGCGCTTGGAGTTTTCAAACAGAACGAGGAGAAAAAATAAAAATAGGGTTAGGGTGTTAGGATATTTATATAGGAAAGTGGTAGGAGACTCAATATAAGTCGTTGGATCAAGATGAGATGTGGGGTTGAGATTTAAAAGAATGGAATGGACGGCTGGGATTAAAGATGAGATCTTGAGATTGGGATTGAATTAATGGTTCAAAATGGGCTAGAATTGAGATAAAATTGAGTAGAAAAGTCTATAAATTAAATAAATTGAATAAAAGAGGCTACGATTTAAATGATTTGGAGGAAGATTTAATAAATTGTTATCCAATAAATGGTTATACTACACATATTAAATAATCTTCATATAAGATAAACACACAAATATTATAGATGTTAAATAGACAAGTAAATTAATTATTTCAAATTTAGCAATCGATAAATATAATAATAATAATAATAACAATGATAAAATAATAATATTTTTTTTGTAAATTTTGGTTACTAAAGTATATGATTAATTAGATAAAAATAAAATATAATTTTAAACATATAATGAAGAAATAGGTTTGAAAATACATATTTATTCAAAAAGCAATTCAGAATGGCTTATAGGTCGGTCAATAGTTGCCCCTCTTTGCTCAATAATGAAGGATGAATTGGTGGGCAAAGACATTGACTAAGTAGCCGATTTTGTCCGACTAACAAAAAGACATTGCTACTAATCCAGTTTATCATGAAAGGACAAAACACATTGAAGTGGACTATAACACCTCGGGTCTAAGGAGATGAGAGATTTTAGTTTGTTCACAGGCTTGGTGCCAACACAGACAACACCACCCACGGCCCTTAGGTGGGATAACGGTTCGAAGGTGGTAGCATGATTGGTGAGTTTATATTTTTCCAAAAATGTAGGTCCCAGTACTTTTATACGGATCATCAGGACGGTTCGTCATTTAATACACGAGAGGTAGGTAGTTCTCATAGGCGAGTCCTACATTTAGAGGAATTGTAGGATTGAAAAATAAGATCTACGGTCGTGGTCCACGGTCCATCAATGGACCTACGGTTAGTAGGTGGGGTCCCCTCATTGGGGTTCGAGATTTAGTGGTCTCTGATCCCACCCACGGCTGATTAGTACGGTCTATGTTTGGACCTACGGACCGTAGGTCTGGCCGTTGATGAGGGTCTACAGTTGTTCAAAAAAAAGGGTTTTGGGTCAACTTCAAACGGTAATATCTTTTAGCACAAAATGAATTAGGTGGCCCATAACCTATAAAATTAAAGATAATTGAATCCTCTTTTCAATGACACCGAGTTTGCTACAATCCAAGCTCCGAGTAACAAGTTACGCTCGTTTCAATAGAGCCCTATTGGGTAGAGCCACAACCACGACCCAATTGACGGGTCGTGGTCCTATTGACGTCCCGTCAGTCCCACCATGAATGCACTACGTCAGTTTTAAGTCAGGGTCGTTCTGGTCCTTTCACATATGCATTGGGCACTTAAACTACGTCGTTTGATGCCTAAACTATGTCATTTTACTTAGTCTAAGCCTAATAATCTAGTTAGAACCTACCCAAAACCTACATTCTCCTAAAATCACCAAACTTAGAGTGAAAAGAAGAGAAAGAGGCGAGTTCACTCAAGAATAAGTAGAAGTGTTCTTCAAAGTTCATCCCCGAAATTCAAAGCATTTCTCCGTAGATTTCGTCACCAGGTATGTGGGATTTCACTAGTGGGTTCCTTTCACCCATTAGGTCCCTACAATTCAGTTAGTATCTTCAATTTTCATGGACTGTGGTTGCAAGATTCTCAAGATGTATTGCAAATTCGTTTATTAGTGTTCTCTTGATCTAAACATCTTATTCCTTGATAAACTAGTATAATTCCTTGCAAAGAATTTAGAACCCTAGTTTGTGTAAATTTACCCTAGTCCATGAATTTTACTTGCTAAGACATTCAGATAGAAAAATCATGCTCCAGATTTCGAATGTTATTATCGCGACCCAAGAGTACCCCCTAGATGTAACATGGCGTACAAGACCCCAAGAGGCCTTATACAAGCCACTTAGCTTTCATAAACATAAGATAATACAAATGGAAATTAAAACATTTTCAACAACGTCAAAGTTTTCATATCAAAAGTGGAAGTCTATTACACTTTGTCTCAAACCATCTAAAACATGACTACCTTGGGACATAACCCATATAACAATGTTCAAAACTTAAAACAAAAGACATAAAAGAAATGGTGGTCAAATCCTCGAATGCCATGAGGACTCACCAATCTTCAAATCTTGCATCTATTAAGATCCTAGCCACGGGGATGAAAATCGAGATTGCCGGACCCTACATTTGGATAATAAATGTAGGAAAGAGTATGCATTAGTACAAAGATGTACTAAATATGATAGATTGCATAAACATTAACATATACATAAGAGTTAGACAATATAAGTCATAATCATAATCAATGCATAAAGTAGATCATCTTAACATAAAAGGAATACTTCATAAAGTAACCTCAAAGCATACTTAACCAAGACATGGATAATCCTCCATTAGTCTTACTCATCATAGTAGGAAACCTTAGTCCATCATCCAAGCTCATTACCTATCATTCTCATCTTTAAATTTTCTTTTATAGACATGGGGAATCACCTCATTGCCTTCATATAAAGTCTCATAGGTAGTCGCCTCTTACCTTACATAAAGGCTAATGGGTAGTCGCCTCTTTCCTTACATATATGGTCATGGGTTTTCGCCTCCATGTTTATATTATGGGATCATAGGTATTCGCCTTTATGACCAACATCATAAGACACGGGTATTCGCCTCCACATCATAATATATAAGATACGAGTATATCTCCTCCACATCTTTCACCAAGGGATCATGGGTATTCGCCTCCAGGTTCAACATTAGGGAATAAGAGTAGTCACCTCTTACTGTCCTTTATTGAATATGGAAAATCACCTCATATCCTTCTTATCTAGAGGTCATGAGAAATCACCTCTTGTCTCATCTATTTCTTAGCATTTTAGTCTAGATTCATTTTGGGTGAGCAATACTTTCAACCTAGAATCATTCAATGTGAGAAAGCCTTTCACATTCATACATAAGTAATTCATGTGGGAACTATCCCTTCCACAACAATTACATCAATAATCAACAATTCATAACATAAGCTTTATTCACAAAGCACTATATCTCATAATCATCATATATGCTTCACTCTCAAGCAATTTAATATCATAATCATCTCATAAGCCTCAATGTCAAAGCAATTCTTATGTATTTCATCAATCCTAAAAGAATACATCTAAATCCATAATTCTCCTTTCATGGCATAAACCCAATTACATCAATTTCATCTTTCTAGGCTTGGGTTAGACATGGGTACATGTAAATTCATCCTATAAATTCATGCACAAACAATCATATATCAATCATTTGGATCAACATTTATCAATACCCACAACATTAGAAGAAAACTCTAACTCAAATTGGAGGATTTCTACTTTTCAATTGGGGAATTCTTGGGGGATCCATGGATTAAAATCCATCATACCTTAGTCACAAAGCCCACAAATGCTTGAGGAATGGAAACTTGAACTTGACCCAAGCTTCAACTCTTTCTTCTTCTTCAACTTTCTAGAGAGAGAATTATTTTGGAGAGGAACCCAATTCTTTTGGAGAGTTTGAAAGAATGAATTGAATGAGTGAATTTAGGGGTTAAAGTAACTTATATAGGGGTCCTAGGCTTGGTTAAAACGACACCACTTTGATTTAATTAAAATTGGAAAAGACTCAAGTGCCCCTAAAAATTAACTGCCAACCATGACCCACGGACCCTGACCAACGGACCTTGGTCTGACCGATGACCCATCCTACTGGTCCGTCGCTAGGTTTAGAGAATTTGAGATTTTGGGGTCTGGACCACGGACCCTTAACCATGGACCATGGTCTGACCAACGGTCCGTTGGTCCGGCCGTGGTTCCTGCACATGCTCACTGTTTTGGATGGCCAATCCTTCGACCCTCCTACGGTCTGTGGTCCAATCCACGGGCCGTGGTTGGCCTTCGTGGATGGCACCATGAAGTCCTAAAAAATGGCAACTTTTCCCTAGCTCGAATCTAACGTGTTATAGTTATGTTTTTAGTATATAAATGTTGCATTCTCAATTAGGATGTTAGTATTTCGAGCTATTCAGTATTTAGTGCATTTTAGCTTTATGAATATTCAGTTGGGATTAGACTTAGCACCAAGTTGAGCTAGGATTCAGTGTACCCCCAAAGTCCAAGAACTACGTGCCCGCGTAGGCTTATAAGTCCTCTCAGTTGGGCATCAATTTTTGTGATCACGCTACAGTCATGCCTCTATACCCCTGGCAAGGTATATAAGGTCCTCCCGATGGGGCGTATACATAGAACTCCACATTTAGCTCATGTGGTTTATGTCGGTTAATAGTAGCTCCCACAGTCATACTCTTTTTGCATTGACCAAGTTTTCATTATTTACTTCAGTATACAGTTCAACATGTTATCTTCGTGATTAGTACTTGGTCATTGCACCCAGATTAGTTTTCAATTATACTTTAGTACATATATATATATCCTTGGTCAAATTATATCATTGCTCAGTTATGCATTGTTTAGCTTATATACTTCGTTCAACTTAGCATATATATCATGCATGCTCAGTACATTCCAAGCATTGACGCATACTTTGCACTACATCGTTTCATGATGTACGTTAGGGCACTCAATATCCAGATCACACTTAGTTCGATCCTCAGTCCGACTTTAGCAGCTTCAGTGAGTCCTCATACTTCGAGGACAATAAACATGTTTTATCTTTTATTGTTTATTTTAGTTTCAGTCTTGCTAGAGTTAGCTAGGGGCATGTCCCAACATTCAATTCAGTTAGAGGCTTTTCAAACATAATAGTAGCTTCAGCTCGAGTTGTTAAGTGTTGTTTCAGTCATTACTAAACTCTTATTATATTTTATATTTTTAGACTAGTTGGGTTTTCCCCATTTCAAATATCCATTGTTTTTAGCTTCCGCATAGTACATGATTTATTTAGTTATTTTTTAGGATGCTTGATATATGTCAGAATCAGGGTTAGCTTGCGGTCACTTATGATCCTAGGTCTCGTGTTACGTCTAGGGGGTAGCCTCGGGGCATGACATGGACTATCATTATATCAGAGAAGTTATAGATAAGAGAGTTATTACTCTTCCACATGTATCCAGTGATCTTCAAATAGTTGATGTGTTAACAAAGTCTATGGCACGACAACGTTATCAATTTTTGTTCGGCTAATTGATGGTTTTTTATCCATCGGCATCAATTTGAGGGGGGTGTTATCATGATTAGACAGATTTCAAATATATGTACATATCTATATAATAACTCTAAATATTTGTGTAATGATGATACGATATGGCATAGATTAACATAGCAAATTTTCGAAGATACTACAATTAGGAATAGCATATATTTAGGGATATATAGAAGATTTTTAGGCATGCAAATCAAAATTCTTTGTATTTAATGGAATAACGGTCACGCCCCAAGCCTACACCCTGGGCGGGACTAGCACTCGAGAACCATTTCTAGCCCCAAGTGAACCCTTGGCCTGGCTTTCTTACTCAGCGGAAGACTTTACTCAAGATAAATACTTTTAAAACAAGTAAACTAAATTGCTCAAAACATAACTTAAAATGTATTATAAGTCAACATTCAACTTGGCCAAAATGGCAACTCAAGTCTCAACTTAACTGAAAAGGAAAAGTAAAGACTCATGAACTAACATCAACTAACTCTGTCTATGAAGCCTCTAAACTCTGAGGGATGTCGGGACAAGACCCCTGATCATCCTAACAACTAAAATAAGCAAGCAATAAAACAAAACATAACCAAAGGGATCCTCCGAAAAGCAAGGAGGCTCACCAACTAACTCTGAGTGCTCAACTGGATCAACGATGCGTAGGATGCTAATCAAGTTTATCTGTGTCTTCATCATAATAAGATGCACGCCAAATGGCATCAGTACATTGAATGTACGAGTATGTGAGGGGAATTCTAAAATAAGACATAAGCTTGAAGGAATTGAAGAACTTTCCTGGCTCAACTCAACTCAACTCAACTAAACTCAATTGATTTCAATATAAAGCAGTGTAAATAAATGCAGTATAAAGAAAAGCTTTAAAACATGGTTTTCAACTCTGTGTATTTAGAAATACAATAATAACTTTGTATGTATGCAAAGATACAATATGGACTCTGTTTGTATATGAAAATACAAATATTTCTGATGTATATAAAAATACAAAATATTGTTGTGGGAGTTTCTCTAACCGACAATAATCACTTAAAAGCTAGCGTAATGATACAGCATTTTACCTCACGCTGCCAGGGCCATCCTATACCTTGCCATAAGTATAGAACCTGAACTACTAAGTGGATCCACTAGTCTATGCTAAAAAGCACTAAAGGAATCATCTAAAAAGTATGACCCTTTTCTACCCATGGTAGCTACATGGTTTATGGGGTCTGTGAGTTGTCTGAACACTCCCCCATATCGGTGATCAATACTACTCCCAAAAATATAATATTAGCTCTTATGTTTAAAAACATACTTCTTTTTGTGATTTGAGATTAGTGCTCAAAAACTTAGCTCAAAGGCTATCTTGGAAATCAAAGTTTCCTCTCTTGCTTCATTTAGAAAGTGATTACTCTTTTCTGAAAACTAGCCCGAAGGCTCTTTGGAAATCAAGGTTTCCTTTCTTGTTTAAATATGAAAACATTTTAAACCCTTTGGAAATACATAGTCCCCTAATACTTTTGAAGAAATGAACTTCAATCTTTACTCTTTACTCTTTAAATCAAGGTTTCCTTTCTTGTTTAAATATGAAAACATTTTAAACCCTTTGGGAATACATAGTCCCCTAATACTTTTGAAGAAATGAACTTCAATCTTTACTCTTTACTCTTTACTCAACTTGAACGTTAAGTCTTAAAACAAAGTTAAAAGTATTTGCAAAAGACTTCTTGAAAAGACTTTAAGAACTTCCTAGACATGGCTCTTGACTTTCCTTGAATTTGAATTTATGGATTTAAGGTTATGATTCATGTTTCTAGATGATTTCTAGATGTTTAGAAGTCATTTAGAGTAGTTAGAATCAATGGAAAGTGTAAGTACACTTTAGAAGGACTTAAATAGGCTAAATGACGAAAAGTGGTGAAAAACGACAATATGGGCGCATCGCAGGCGCGCCGCGCCAGCCCCCACTTTCTGGGGCTCCTTTTGGGCACACTGCAGGCGCGCCGCCCCGGCCTCTCTGGCTCTATGGGGGTGCAACGCGCCTGGCCCTCCCCAGGTGTGTCTGACGAATTTTTGATGTCGTTTTCTGATCCTAAATCATTTTAATACAATTCTTTTTCTCAAAATTCACTTTAGATTAATGTACCCAAATCATATACACAAAATCTAACCCAAACAACTCAAGGAAACAACACTTTAACATCAAGAAACTCTTTAATCCCAACTCATATTCAAGAATGAAATCAATTCAAGAACAACTATCAAGAACATCAAATTCTCAATCTTTTTACGACGAAAATACGCTGAATTAAACATGCTTGGCGCATGGTTGAACTAACCCAACGCTATGTGATCTCATATACCTTGTAGGGATCACCCCCGACGAAATCCACAAACTAAACTCAACGAATCTTGAACGTTCTTGCTACTTCTTCTCCTTTCTCCTTTTTTCTGCTTTTTCCAAGTCCTAGCGTGAAATTCACTCTTTTCTAAACTGACTAAAATCTGAATTTACCCCAATTAAACTCCTAAAAATGAATTAGAATAATTAGTTAAGGAAAAGATTAATTTACCCTTCTGAAATCCGGATTACACTTTCCTTAATCCAACAGCTCAACTTCCAAAGGGAATAACTTACTCATACGAACTTGGAATCGCGCAAACTCAGCGGTGTTGGAAAGATTATTCCAAGATATTTCCAACCATATGTGTAAGTACACCTAACTCATACTGATCTAGGAGTTATGGCCATTTGAAGTTGACCAAAAACTCAACTTTTCCTAACTTAAACAAATTTCCAGATTTTCATTATTTCCAAAAATGACTATTTCCAGTTCTAAGCTCCTTCCTAGCTATTTCAAATTGCAAGATGTTACAATAACTCTTATTTGAGAGCACTCATTCAGCAAAATTGACAAGAATAACACCACCAGTCAATTCACCTAGCCCAAACTAAACTAATTAGTTAAAGCCAAGTGAACATTGAATGCATGAATTATCAAGTAGCATAGTTGAAACCATCCACTTGTGTGTGGCACAAGCGTTCTCAAACTTCTTCCAGTCTTTGATTCAACCAACATGGTATAGTCAATGATCAATTTTGCAAGATCTTACCCGTCAAAATACTCATAAGACACACGACCCAAAAAAAAAGGTTGTAAATCAAACTAAAGTAAGCTTACAAACTTAAGGAAGGATGGATTTTGATTTGAGTGTCATTTGCCAAGCATATGCAACAATGCTCCTTGTTATCAGGACATGCTGAATTTTCTTCCTCGTACTAATGTAGACTAATGTTTAAATAAATATATCTTGCTTTTGATTGAGCATAAGGAATTTTCAAATTTTATAGATTTCAAATAAGGTTTAAAATATTTTTTAAAAAAACATTATGAGGTTATCATTCATTCAAGCAAGATTCAAGTATGTTGGATCACATGCCAGAAAATTGGATTCTCCAAATTAACCTTCATTTTTCTGAAATTTTGAACTCACCTAAGAGCAGTCTCATTGAACACTATACAGATTAAACGGATATATCACAAATATATAGGGACAGAGAATTCTACCCTTATCTTGGGGTCATATCAAAGTGAGAAAGGATGAATTTATGGCTCTTGCATAGGGTAGCATATCTATGGCATCATTTGAGGTTAAGTTCCATGTCTTGTCTTGCTACACTACTCAACTTGGGGCAACTAAGGAGGAAAGGATACGTCTTTATGTTAAGGGACTAAACATTGATTTGCAGGTCTAATCTGTGCACAAGACTTCTACAAGAAAGAACTTCAATAAGGTGACCGACTATGTAAAGAAATTGGAGGACAAGGCATTCGTTAAATGGTCAAAAATTGTGGGCAACTTCAGTGGTTAATTCTTATTCCAAGGTTTCTGGGTTAGCAGGTGTATTTAGCTTGTCCGATTCAGTCGTCTTTACCAGCTTCTACGGGTGGTTATTCCAAGGTCACACAACAGTCTCAGGCTAAGGGTGGTCAAGGAGCTTCTTATTCATCACCAAACAAGCCTTAACTTGATCGAGGATGTTAAACTGTGGTGATCTGGATCACTTTAAGAGGGAATGCCCTTACAAGTAGGTGGGCGACCAAATACAACAACATATAAACGTTGTGGTATAAGTAGGTGGAGGTTGTAATGGCATAGGATGCCCTCAGTGTGGGGAAAGGTAATGATCAGGGAAGGTCATAGGGGCAGAGGAAATTGTAGAGCTCAGTCTTACACCTTCCTGGGAAGGCTAGAGGTCGAGGCATGTGATGCAGTAACAATAGGTATTATTCTTGTATTATGTGACCAAATGGCTTATGTCGTATTCATAAGTATTTGTTAAATTTGCCTTGGGACTTGACTTAATTTGTGATATCCTTGATTG